>JAVXUO010002276.1:0-67820 GCA_033065855.1 Escallonia rubra
CGAGCCTCTTCACCTGCCATTTTGGACCACAGCTTCCTTCCTTCAAGTAATCGATACTTCTTACCTTACTCTTGCCTTTGTTAGATCAAGGTGCCCCCTCTGTTACGTAATTTTTGTCCTTTATTCGGGGCTTCTGTGAATTTGTAGAATAGAGTTCTCAGATGTTTATTTGAGACGAGATTAGTGTTGTTTGACCAGGCCAACTAGTTAAAACTACAACTAGCAAGTTCAATGTTTTGAGTGTTGAAATGTTTATTCCTTTTACGCCGTAGCAAGCAAATTTTAAATCCACAAAGAAGCTTCTTTACTAAGGCTGCAACTTTGATCTAATCTGATTCGACCCCACTGTCCACTTTTGAAGCATCTGCTTCCAGGCTTAGCTCCTCCCTTGCCATTTGCTTTATTATTTTCCTTTATGAGGTTTGCCCTTAGGCTTGCTCTTAGAAGAACTTGCTTCAACAATCTAAAATGCCACTCTTTGCACGTAAAATCACATATTTGGATTTAGAAGATTGCAAAGATGCGGAGGGTCGATTTTTGTCTTGACTTCAGTGCACCTTTAATTCGATCCTCCGAAGTTCAAAATGCCCGACATAGATAAGTTTGACGGGACCACTGGCCCTAAGATCTGTATTCTTATGTACACTCGTGCGTTAGGCTTCCGTAGTGCTAACAAACGGCACTGTTTTTTTGATGGTTTCATAGCCTTGAGGAATCTCGGACAAGGACATATCAAGATGTTATTCGTGAGTTTGTGGAGCAACACCAAGTGGAATTTCTTTACACTACCCGCTGTGACTTGGAAACAAATAACGATTAACCCTAGATGACTTATACTAATATTACAACAAGCCACGGTGAACAAATTGAATGAAATGCATCTCAATAGCCTGTCAGCTAATTCGGCAACCTAAGAGCTTTTTGAAATGTAGCTCGGCGGAGTTCATCTAAGGCGCTTTTCATGGATACCAAAATTAGTTCTGCTATACTAGGGTTTTTACCTTCATTTTGAGAAATTATGTCAACCTTCATGGCTGCTGACAACCTTTTTCTCCTGCAATCTGCCTTTTTCCGGAATTGGTAAAAAGTCAAAGGGGACAAAAATTATGAAATGGAGGGAGTATGAGAAGCCTCTAGGTTTTCTTATATAGCTTCTTTGTTTTGGTTATAGGTATTCATAATTGTTTGATAGTGCCTTTTATTTTATATGGACCGCCTATTGCGATCTCCTCTGATTGTTTTCGGCTGATTGGATCAGAATGTGTCGTCCCAAGTTGTTATTTGCTTGCAACCAGAGGGTTCACAAACTCGCAGACCTATACGCTGCAATATGCTTATCCTAATCCAGGTTTGCCTGTTATTGATTTTTGATGCATCTAAGTCCTCCTAACCTTTGTTGTTAGTTGGTTAACCTTTTCCCTCTATCCCAATGTGGCAGGTGAATCACCTCAGGATCGTGGTTGTGAGGTTTACGTGATGGAACCTCAGAAGCCTATGATGTTTACTCGTACGCCCGAGATTAGGGAAGTTGCTCCTACGGTTTCTCCTACTGTTGTCAACGTATACTATCGTCAAGGTACGTCATCTTGTTCATTCTCGAGCTGGTGGGATGCTGGCAGACCGTAGAAATAGGTTACTTTTATAGTAATGGGCTGCGGTCACCATAGGTTGTTTTTTCCCAAATTGTCTACGCTGGGCTGTTAAATCACCTCATCCACAGAACCACATACCGTTCTTCCTGGGGCATCAAAGCTAGCAACTTGAACGTTTGCTTGAAGAATGAGGTAAGAGCCTTGTCATGACATTTTGAAGGAGGAGCGCTGTTAACCAGAAATGAACAGGTTGGTTAAAACGTAGAGGAATGGATGGATCTTCTACTGTTGTAATGCGCGTTTAAATGTTTTTCAGCTCAAACGATCCCATAGCAAATGCCATGAGAGTTTTCCATATAAATTCAAGGGGCTGGACCAGTCAATTGCGTTCTTTCAGTATACCGAGCATGAAAAGGCTACAGAAAAGAGGAGTGATATTCCATAAAAATCAAGGGGCTGGACCAATCATTTGTGGTTTTTCAGTAAATCAAGCATGAAAAGGCTGAAGAAGAGAGTAGAAGACACCTCCTGAAGTTTTGAGAACCTCCTTCTGTGACTGTCATGGACGTGGGCATGCTTTAGCTATTGCATCAACATTACCTGTATCGTTATCACGTCGTTATAATTTAGGAAAAAGTTCGCGCAGGAATAGTAAACTTCCATTACCTTTCTCCTTCCTTGCCCAGCAACATTAGGGTTACGTGGTTTAATAAAAAAGTCGAATTTGCAACTACATGCTTATGATTTGGACAAGATGACATTTACAATTATAATCATGCCTAAAACTTCCTGCACGTGTGAGCCCCCTATTGCGCTGAACAAGAAATGAATGGGACAACTCGAGGTGCATAAAGCGTAGAACAAAATATAGTACATTCTGCACCATCACGAAGGGGACGAAAAGTAAATTGGGAAATTTAAACTCAAGAACTTCCACAATCAGAGCTCTGGTACCGTGTCATCTGCTCTGAAAGTTTTAGCTGTTAGAGAACATGCCCAAAAATGTAAATTGGGCAAGTCCCCCATTAGCATGAAACCAGAAGTGCACATACAGGGCAAAAACACATAAATCAACGCACACCAGGGTACAGACATAAAGATCGAAACAGTTTCCACAGCATGTTAAATTAATATTTTCCCTTGAAGCTGAGTTGATATTCTTTAACTTTCAACCACAATCATACAGTATGGTTCTACAGTCACTTACACAAACGACCATAGGCGGGGAGTTCACCACGCCAAGCCCACAATAGTTTATTTCATTTATGGCTCCGGAGTTCTCTAGATGGACAGACTAAGTGGCCCCTGGTGCGATCTCTCTCTTCCTTGGGTGGGTAGTTGGACCCTCACGGTATAAGCGCACTCATTTTCTTTATCGACACTGCCAACCCTGTTCTATGTGTCGTTTGTGGAAGTGCTGTGACGGACTTTAGAAGGCAGTGGCGGTTGTTGCATTTTAGATTAGGGGCAGCTGTATCGTGATTTGGTCATGGGTGCTCTTGTGGTGATAAAGCAGATATCAAGTTGCCTCTGCAGCTTCTTTTGTAGTGAAAACTGGACCCTTGATGGGTTTGGGTCATTTGACCATTTTTACTGCGAACTGTGTTTCCCATCGCTATAGTCGCCATTAAATGGCACTCGTATGCTTCGACATGGGTTGTTTCATGGCCTGTTGTAAAATTCTATATTCCTATTACTGTATCCGATCCTATGTTGTGAAATTTGCATGAGAAATGTCGATTCATATCTGAACTTGATAGCTTAGTCCTTGTTTCCATCCTCCCTCCCTCTCCCTCTCCCTCTCTCACCCCCCACAACATGATTTTTTTTTTCTCTTTGATAGGGTGTACGGTTCTCAAGCAAGGTGCAGGTACAATAATAGATCCTAGCGGCATCATTGTGACTGTCGCTCATCTCATGCCTTCTCAGGAAGCGACTGAAGATCTGAAGAAGATAGAGGTGCAGAATCAAACATGACTATTTGTTTTCCTTATGTACGTATATTACGGAGTTGGATCCCGTTCCTATTTGTATGGTTCCCCCTTCCCCCCGCCCCCTCCTATCAGAGTAAACTTTAAAAAATTTGATTCTTTATGCACGTCTGGTGATTGATAGACAAGAAATTAGGCACATAATTCCTTTTCTTTCCCTGGGCTAGGTTGGAATCTGCTTGTCACTTATATTTTCTTGACCAATTATCATGAAACATATCATTTTGCAACTTACTGCTGCCAAAACATGGAAGCAGAGAGCTTGAAATTAAAGGGAAGCTAGATGTCCAGCTGTGTTAAGTGCATGGCTGATAGTTTCTTATGGAATTTAGAGGTCTTGTACCTTAACGTACAGTAGTGAGGAAGTCTAGAAAGCATGTATGTCTGGAGAAAATGTTTCGTTTGACACGAGGAGACTTGTATCACTCTACGAATCTCCGAGAAGCAAAGAAATCAGTGACGAAGCTAAAAATAACGGAATTGATTGTAGTTGTAGAATAGTATTATAGGAGGGCGTTGTGAGTGTGTTGTATGTGTGCACGTATGACTAGATGAGTTTTTCTTCATACAATTTCTACATATCGACAAGAATTTACTAAAGCTTGGGGACAGAAGAGGCGATGAACATGCTACAAGCTTGCTAAGTTAAGGACAAGGAAAAGCAAAGACTTGAGCAGAGGGTTCAACCAAGAGATTTTCTTCCTGTTTATAATTTGTATAGAGAATCTGCTTCCCTCCAGAAAGACTAAGTTGCCCTCTGTCTCAACGAGGTATCGCATGCCTTTTCGCCTCCCCTGATCTGCTCATTCATTCTCCCTATTCACCTTTGAAATTGTATCTTGCTCAAGGGGGTGGGGAAGGCGGAGTTTCTCCACATCTGAGACGCTTCTATTTGCACAAGGGTATGGGGGTGGATTTTCTCTCAATCCGAGCTGCCCCCTCCATCCTTGGCGGATGCATCCTTCTGCCCCTCATTTTTTACATAGTTGATTAAAGTTGAGGTCAACTCTGGGTCGCTGATGCAATAGCAGGTGGGTCTCTATTCGATTGAGTGGAATCATTGCTCAATTTGGGTGGTTGCGATTGTCAATGAGGTACAAAGTCAAGCATGATAGCAGTTTGCAAATTTCTTGTTGGCTTTTAATGAAGCTGCACAAGTTGTGTTAGATAAGTTGTCTGGTTAAAGTTTGTGAGATGGAAGATCTGCGACGACTTCTATGGTAGCCTGGCACCAGATCTGGTGGAGGTGAGGTTTGCACTTGCAGGGGTTTTACGATGGTTTTATATGGTTGTCTCGTAAAAGAAGGCTCATTAGATTCATGCTGTGGTCACGTGGTAGTAGTTCTGAAGGCCACATGGCTGCATCAGATTATACAGGTGTGCATTAAGATGTCTCTAGTCATTTTGCTGGATAATGTATCAAATGAGTTTCTTTTTGGGAGCACTTTGAGCCTATAGTACCATCTAGCTTCATGTTTTGTTCCAAATTCGTTGATGACATAGGTTTGTGAAGAAATGTGAGTAGCATTAGCACCGCAATGTAGTGGATTTTAGTAATTGTTGCCGTGTCATTCTATGCATTTTTTTGGTGGTCAATGGTCATCTGCGTGTAAAAGCCCATGACGTTTTGTAGGTTTCTGTAACCCTTGAATCAAGTTGTAAAGATATCAATCTAGAGGGTACTGTGCTGCATGCTGATCCTGTCAATGACGTTGCCATTTTAAAGATAAAACCTTCAACTTCACTACAAGCAGCAACACTAGGAAAGTCCCGGGAGCTTTGTTTGGGTGATGTTGTGTTTTCTGCTGGACTCTATAATCGATGTTACAATGATGGGCTTCCTCGGTTCAAGGTAGAAGAAGGTCGTTACATTGGGTAAGTATGCTTAAATTGTTTTTACTTGGTGCTAATTTTATACTTGAGCAAGGAAAAAAATTTCCTTTTGCGTTTTCTTCCGAAATTGAATGTTATTATTGCTGCAAAATGATTTCCTACCCCATGCCTCAGTTGATACCTTTCTCATCATTTCTCCCTGTTTTCTCTAACTGTAGTGACCAAGGAGGAATGCTTGGCAAGCTATTGCGTGTGACTTGCTCAATTATAGAGGTACCCTAGTCCCCTTATTGCTCCAGGAGAAGGAAATTTTTTCTTTCTTTTGTAAGAAAATGCTTTACTGGGCAAATTTAAATGTCACGGTGGCGAGTGGGTCCAAACTTCGAGCGGGTAAATCAGTTCTCTTATCTTTTCTCGAACTATGGTTTTCTAAACAAGGCTCTAGGCTCCATTACCGCACGATATCTTGCCAACTGGCACGATAAAATCATATCATCATTTAAGAATATTATTTGGCACACATTCCTACGAGTAGATTTCACTGTCGATTGGTCTAGTTGGTACTCCTTATAATGTGCTTGCGGTGTGCAAGAATTGAGAAGAGTCTTGACAAGCGTTTTTGGCGTGCTCGTAGTGAAAATTATTTATTTGGTTAAATCATCATTGTAATAATGAAAGAAAAACCCTTTGGAAAGCTCTCTAAAAATATTACTGATATTTCATGGCAACAAGGTGAAATTGATACCTGACTTCTTAACACTGCACCGTGCCCGTTTCAGTAGAAGTAGAGTTAAATACACTTCAGTACCTTGAAACACCAAAAAATCTCACTTCAGTACCTCATAGTTCGATTTTAATTTAGAAGGGTGTGAAGCTTTATTTAGTCTACTAAGTAGTAGCTTGTTAGACTTTCCGTCCAGAACTGTTAACAAAATGAAGCATGTACTGGTCACATGCATCTATGAGGCATGTGACAAAGACATGCCTTATTTTGTTAGTAATGAGAATAGATAAAAAGCCATCGTTGACCAAATAGTATCCATAACACCAGCAGGTCCAACACCCGACCACCACTACAGAGAATGCACGCCGCCATCACTGCCCCCACCGCCAGATTTACCCCACTGCATTTTTTCTCGCTGTAGACTCCATCACCATTACCACTATCGCAGCACACACTAGATCTAACTACACCAAGCAGATGAAACCCTATGATAGTTTCCTCATTCTCCCGCCACCGGTATCACGGCTCTGCCGAACAACATCATCAATATCAATCCCCACCAGCAAACAGAAGGCACAAGCACATCAATACCTAGCCTATTTTGCGACCCCAGCCGTGAACGTCCTGGCAAACCACAAAAGATTGATCAAGCATTGTGATTATTTGGATGCTTACAATAGATTATTCAGCTTCGCCTTGAAACGGGAAATGGTGGTAAAATGGTGATAAGATCGTTCTCCAAAACTCTGGATTTTGCACGGGAAACTTCCATTTCCCGAGATAAATTCCTCAATTCCATCGAATCCCTCTGAATATCTGATGACTACTTCGTTTGCATGTAATTGATTGGTGCTTTTGTGGAAGCTTGCCGGGTGAACGAGGTTGATAACGCCGCGGTGGGATGGGGACGGGAATGAAGATCAACGAAGAAGAAGGAATAAAGAATGAGAAACAGGAAAAGTAAAAAGTCTATTTTGGCTCAGATTAATTCATTTTTTTACTAACCGAATTTGTTTAGTTGTTTGAAAAGAAAGTTTCAGACCCTTGTCAATTTAAATTAAACAATGAAGAACTAAACTGAGACCCTTGTGTGTAAGTTTTCAACCATTTAACTCATAGAAAACGTCCAGATCTTAGTGATCTCAAAATTTGCACACCCATACATACTCCCACTCCATCGCTGAGGCACCTGCATTTGCAATCTAGGGTGACGTAAAATGAGATTTGTGAAATTGGGAGCCAAATAAGTGTTATAAGCAAAATGTGGTGTTATTTTTGTAGAAATTTTGGAAGACAGTAAGGAACCAGGTTCATGGCCCCACCACAGCGTACAGTTTCCTCCTAGGTAGCATGGACACCTCTCCTAGGTGGAGGTATGGTGTCCTAAACGGACGGACACCCCGACACCCTCCGGACACCGGCCGACACGTGTCGGACACGGCTAATCAGTGTCGTTTTTTTTTTTTGGAATTCCCCGACACCGTGTCGGACACTTCAACGACGATTGTCGGACACGGCATGCAGCAGTGTCGGACCGTTTGGGGCCAATTTCAGATGTTTTGAACTATTACCGTCTTCTTCTCCCTCACCTCATGGCTGTTGTCTGCCGACCACATCAAGGCGGTCGTCGGTGTTGTTGGTGTTGCCGGAGCTGTCGCTGGAGATCTGAAGCCGAAGCCAACGAATCTGACGGCTACAGTCGCTGAAAGAAGAGAAGCCAGCTGCTGCAGCAATTGCCGTCGCCGTCTCCGTCGCCAGACGTCTCGCCGTCGTCGCCGGAGGTCCTCCGCCATCGTTGCTGGCCCACAGGTCTCATCTCGACTCCTTTCCCTCACTCCCTCTCGTTTCTTTCATGTTCTTTTTTCTTTTCTCCCTTTGTCCTCTCGTTTCTTTCCTTTTCTTTTTTCTTTTCTCCCTTTGTCCTCTCGTTTCTTCTTTTCTTTTTTCTCCCTTTGTCGTTACATTTCTAGTACATTGGACTAAATAAATATTGACCAAATAAATTATAACTTTTGTTTTGATAGTTTTTCATTATTGTTTGTTATTTTAGATTGTGGAATATATTTCATATTTATTTTATATATATATATATATATATAATAAAAAATACATTAAAAAATAGTGGTGTCCTGCGGTGTCCAAAATCTGATTTTTTGGAAATTGCGGTGTCGGTGACACCGACACCGTGTCCGTGCTACCTAGGTTTCCTCAAAACAGGTTGCCAAGTAGGTACCTCTAGCTAATGGGCAGGGTCTTATTTGGCCAATCACCAATTCTCCCACATTAGATGTGTTTATCGCAGTATCTCCTCCTTATGCCTCGGCGTCCCCGCTGTAGCGCACAATCTTCTATAGTTACTCATAGCCATAATCCTTGTCTATAAGCCATTGTTGGATAATGCTGGCAAAGCCGATTGAACAACCTAATCCTAGTCTGCTCCCAACCTCTGGCAATCCTACCATAAGGCCCGATCCAACTTTCGAGAGTCGGCTCTAACATCATCTATAGCAAACCAGTTCCATGGCCCCACCATAGGGCAATACCTCCCTCAAAAGGGCTGCGAGTAGGTACTGAAGAGTTTGTCGTACAAAGCCAATCACAAATTCTCCCACATCCGTTGTGGGATTTTACAAGACGGGAATTCTAAAAGAGCCTCAATGCCAGACGATCGACAAGTCATTATTACGACACAATCACTATTGAAAGTTTTTGAGAAATAACTCTGAACTCCTAAGCTGCAGACCTATGTTGTTAAATGATTCAATTTTTTGTCTTCTTTATGGCGGTAAGGAACAAGTGGATAACGTAGGTGTGGGATTCGTTTTCCCCAATGCTTGTGGTAAATGATCTAGTGCTACGTGTATCGTGATTTGTGAATTAGGTATCATAAAGTTGAACATTTTTTTTCTCGTGAATTGAAAAAAGAGTGTCTTATCCCCACTTGCAATATCAGGTTATTTGGGTTTCTTATTCAAAAATTAACTGTATACATTCCTCCATTTTCCCTTGTTCTGTTTACTTGGCCAGATTTTTGAGCTCATTACCTCGTATTGCTTAAGCCGTTTATTCTTCGAACTTCACCTGCAAGCTGGTTGAATGATGACCTTTTGTCCTTTCCTGACATTCAAATATTTTCTTGGCCTGCTCTTGTAATGACATTGCATTGCTATGACTTTCCTCAGCTTCATTTCCTTGTAGCAATCGGTTTGTCTAGCTCAAACCAATGTGATCACTGCCTGCCGAGTCTTCTTCCTCACCCTTGTCTTGAGGGGCCACATTCAGACCTATAGAGTTAGCACAAATAGAACATACCATCCAGCATTTTGGCCAATATTATGGGGTTGTACAACATGCGATAAGACTTTGTATCTTAATAGCAACTGCAAAGAACTTGCAGATTATTCGTATGCCAAGCAAGTGATTAAAATGTAAAGCATCTTTACCAAAATTAATTAAACATTTGAAACACGCTTTGTCGTAAAAAAATTGGAAAAAGTACAATGAAGGTTTCAGTGTGCTCGCCTTGACAATAACAGCAAAATATTTGTGCATGACAACTATTCCAGGGGTACAAAGGGGATTCGCTTTCTTTTTTACTTCTTTTTAGTTTTTAGTTTTTATGGTGTTTGTATGCGCTATAAATGTTTTTAACAATTATGTTCTATATCACAGGGAGATGAGGGTGGACCCCTTTTTAATCGTAAGAAAGAATTTGTTGGAATCATGTCTGGGAAAGAATCATCTTCTAGCTGTGGTGCTATTCCGAGTGACGTCGTTTTGGAAGTTCTGAAAGACTTTATGAAACAGGAGTATGTCTCACGTTTCCAATTTCTTGAACAAATATTTGTCATTGCAGTTCTAGTTCGCTCTGATTGTGTTGATCTGCAATTCGACTTAAAAGGAAAAGAAGTCCAGAAAATTTAGAATCATCTTAATAATCCTCAAGAGTTTCATACATCCAATTTGAGTAATTAAGGTCATTGCACGTGTTCCAAATAATTGGACGTGATTAAATTCTTCTATGCATTTTGTAAACTTTTTATGTGGAGTCAAAATAGTTTAGACACGTAAGCATCATTATGATGGTCTCTCTCTCTCTCTCTCTCTATATATATATATATATATATATCTATCTTTCTCTCTGTCTCCCCGCATATGATGTGGGAGATGATTGCTTGGTTGTATAACTTCATATCTAGATCTTACAAACTGCTAGCATGTGTAGTGCAACTTAATGAAATGAAAAAGGTAACATGTAGTGGATGCTTGTTCGGAAGGCAGCATTCTTTTTGATCTGTGATGACTCATGATGGCTGATTTCCTAGTGTTCTTTTCCGCTAGTCCTAAAAATGGTGTAATTAATTGTTCTGTGGTTTAGGGGTGTCAGAGCCAGAACTGGTCAAATTCAAGATCGCAGGGAAACGTTGAGGAGGTAAAATTTTTGGAGCTGTTATTTCAAACATGGTCAAGTATTCAAGAATCTTGATTTCATTTAGGGTATTTAGCTTTCAAAAGCTGTTGAAGTCCTGTCATTTCTTACATGTCTACGATTTCTTGCTTGAACACGTCATAATTTGGGATGCAATCTTATCATGTAGATGGGGTTTTGGTATGCTGTGGTTAGTGGAACAAGTAGGATGTATTAAGTAGCTTGACAGATAAACACAGATGCATGTTTCTCAGACTCAACTCTGTTACTGCATCTCAGAATTTTGATTGTTAGGTTGAATTTTAAATCTTTGTTAAAAATCGCTTCATGAAAATAAAAAATCATGATAGCCGCTGCGGGAGTTCTGGCGGAACGACTGCAACAGCGTTGAAGGGAGTTGAGATGTATTGCCTAGACCGTACCGACACCCGGCTGCCTTGTCACCACCCAACACGCCTAGTCCACCGAGCCCTCGGCCTAGTCTTGCGCCAGTTAAACCTTTACGCTTGAATTTTCCCTCTGTGTGTATGATTCTATTCTTGCAAGTCTGAGCATAGTAACAATTTCCAGACGTGGTCTCTTTGTTGGATGGAAGTTGGTCAGCCGATTTAAAATCCATCAATAGTGGATACCGCACAAGGAGTAAAATGGAGGATTGATGATTATATTTGCAGATTTGGGTAGTGTTTACAATGGGTGTAGGAGGGTGGTGGTGTTGTTAGAGAAAAGCATTGTTGTAATTTGTGGAGAGACGAGGGGGGAGGGATTCGAAAATAAACAATGTTTGGTGCTTGATTTAGAAAACTAAACAGCTATTTTGTTACAATCCAAAAGGGAGCTGCTACCACATATTTTGCGACGGAGGGAGTATACATTTACCTTTTTACAAACAATTTTTTAACATGTCTTCATGGCGCTGCTTCCTGTTGGATCAAATGAAGCAACAGTCTAACAGTATTGTCTCTGCCATTACATAAACTACTTGGCAGGTCTGAACCTAAGGTTGGGCAGTCTATATTAGTAATCTATGCTGTCGCAAGCTATCAGGAGTTACTTGTTTACAAAATTCTTGTGCTGGTATCATCAATAGCTTAAATATGCTATTGGATGATTCCCTATCATCAAGACCTATTAAATTAATTTTTGATGAACATGACTTCTCCACCTATGTTGCAAGCTGTGCCATATACCTGCAACCTGCTGAGTGTGCATTTCTTCCGTAAATGGAAGATGCTGTAAATCCTTATTTTAATGCTATTCTTGTATCTGATCATTACCTTTTTAGGGACAACAACCATGTCTTTAGTTTCTGCTGGTTCATCATAATTCTTAACGTATTTGTTCTTGCTGTCATGTCTGTTGGCGTCGTTGACTACTACCATAATTGCTATGGCATGCTGCCCTATATTGTTTGAGCATGTTCTTGGCTAACTTTGAAAAGAACCATGTGTGAAATGTAAAAGAGTTTTTATTTTCCTAGAGAAAAAGTAACTCCCACTGTTGGTACAAATTGAGATTAACTTAAGTTCTGTTCATTATAGAATATGTTACTTGTTCTACATCAACAATATCCTCGACATACGCAAAAGTATGAAGTGATGTTATTTTGATATTGATCTTCTTTAGTAAATGTAGTTGTTGCACTTGCTACTTTCCACCATGAATTTTATTGAAGTGGTAGGCTGGTAGCTGCTAGTTGTGATCGTTCACGTTATAATTCCTCTTTCTGGAATTGCAGGTTTAACTGAAAGGTGTAAAGATCTTTAGCATTGCTAAGTTCCGCGATGCATTAGCGTCTGCTTCAGGGAGTTTTGAAATGTAATTATTGTAGACTCTTCCCTTTTGAGTGTTAGGGAAACCTGGGAAGTGGCACCAAAACTAGTTATAACTAGAATGTTTGACTTGGGAAATGCAGATGTTCCCCTTTCTTTTTCTTATTTGTCATGACAAAGGGTATCGTGTTCCCTTTAGTTTCCTTCTATTTTTTTCCCAGGGGCTGCATGAATGAATGCAAGGCACACATCATCAAAGAGGGCATTTAGCGACAACGAATGCCATATTTACAAAAAAGAGAGGAAATTTGGCAAAACAAAATAAATCTCTGCTCGCGTGTTTCATCGAGCTTCAGATTCAAACAAAAATAATCCCTCATTGGCTTGAATTTCTGGAACAACATAGACCCGCAACAAAGACATGCGACGAAAAGGGAGGGAATACTTTCAAATCAAGATCGTCTGGACATTTTATAAACGAAATAGTCAACAAGCAAACGTCAACAAGTTTATGAATGCAAAGACTTTAAGAAACGTAGTCCAGAAGGTAATCGCTCTCATTTTACTCATTAGTAGCTAGCACACCCGAAACATATTGTTAGTATTAGATTGTTAAGATCATATTTGTTTGTAATGTGAGTGAAGTTCAAGACTCAAATGGTCTTGTTCTTTGTCCTATATTTGAGAGAAAATGAACTTTATCTTACCTAAAAAACAAGCAAATGTTACTTTCATTTGAATTGTTTTAAGATGTTTTGGAGAAAAGTTCGGGAATGCTATTGTGCGGTGCACAACACGTGCGTGTGCGTCTGCGCATGTGATGTATTATGGGCGCACTTAACACTTGTGTAGGGTGCGTTGATTTATGATCTAACGGCCCAAATTTTTAACTGGTTTTCATAATTATTTATTTCAGCCATTTAGTTTTAGTGACAATTCGGTGAGTTTGAAATATTTCTGAAAAGGCACCAAAATTAACAGTTATTTCTGAAATGGTGCATTTAATGGTTGTATTTCTTCATGAAATGGTGTCTTTAATGACTGTGTTTCTTCATGAAAGGGTGCCTTTAATGGTTGTATCTCTTCGTTAGGGGTGAGCACGGTTCGGTTGGTTCGGTTTGAAGGCTGAATACCAAACCGAACCGACCACCATCGGTTTGGAAGAAAAAAACCGAACCGTAGTTGAACGGTTTGGTTTCAGCGGTTCGGTTTCGACTGTTTGGACGGATCAAACAGATTTGTTTGGACGGATTGACTGGTTTGGGTTAGTAATTAATTTTGGGGCCTAAATATTGATTATTTAGCATTATTTATACACATAATAACTAGTTTTTTAGAGCCTACCTATTGAAATTAGGTAGAGTTTACACATATATGTGGTGGTTAGATCATAAGTATAGCAAAAATTAAATAATGACTAGGATTAGATAAAAATTTATAAATTTTTAATTAGATATATATATGTTCGGTTGGTTCGGTTTAGAACGGTTTTGAAAAAACCAAACCGAACCAACCGAACTGTACATCAATTTGATAAAAAAAAAACCAAACCAATTGTTTCTTTAAATCGGTTTGTGATCAGTCAGTTTGGTCGGTTCGGTTTGACCGGTTGGATTGGTTTGAACGGTTTAAATGCTCACCCCTACTCTTTGTGAAAGGATGATTGTTAGTTTATAAATTAATGTTCTGAAATTTCAAAACATTAACATATTCTAACTTCAGAATCTCTTTCTCTTTCTCAGTTGCATACACAATTTCAAAGAGCAGTTATAAAATGAATTTTTAGAATTGTTATATGCAGATTGGTGATTTGAGTAATCCTGGAGATGATTTGTCATTAATCATGTAGCAAACTTGAAACGAGTGGGGACAAATATTGCTTAAAGACAGTGTCTTTAGACGCGCTTCAAGCCATAAAATTTCATTTTTCCTTCTTTCATTCTGCACTATTGCTCCAACACATATGAGGTTTGCCTCATATTAAAAAGCACAAAAAGAGAGGTTATACTTGTTTGCAGAGAAACACTCAAATGTTTAAACCAAACAACTTAACCCAACATGGTCACTACATTTTGAAACTAGTAGCTTTTATAAACCAAAATTTCAAAACAACATAAAAAGGTATACCAATATTTTTCCAAATCTAATAGTCTTGAAAGGCATACTAGATCTGGAATTTCTATTGATTGCGATTATTCTATACAAAAATTTGAACCTCATAATTCTTAAGTTAAATACGCCGTTAACAATTAGATAGTCATTGAACTTCAATATGCGTCGATATAACGGCTGAGCTCGTTAATTTGTCCAATAAAGTCATTCTGTTTAATTGCGTCAGGCCTAACTCCGTTAAGTGATTTAATTTACGGACAAGTCCGTACTCTCTATTCTCTTTTCTTTTTATCCCTCCTCTTCTTCTTTCTTCTTTCTTTTTTCTTATTCCATATCCCCGACTACAGGCCAGCACCACCAGCCAGTGCGCCTCATATTTCCCTTCAAGTCCAACACCACCACAACGCCACCACCAGCCACCAAGCGCAACCATGACACCAAACCTAACACCACCATCAACCACCAGGCAGGCACAACCAACGGCTCCACTACCAACCACCAAGCACAACCACGACACCACCCTATAATCAAACACACAAACACACACTGCCACCACCAATCCATACCCCCTTCCCCATGACTGCCACCCTAGACCTCCCCACCCAACCGCCACGGAACTACCGTTCAAAATCACCATCACCCTTTAACCATTAGTCAGCACCACAAAACCAACCACAACCACACCAATTTCGCTGCCCATGACCCAAATCTCTCCCACATAACAACTATCCATTTCTTACAGCCACCACCTACCTTCACCGCCGATCTCCCATTCTTTCTTCTTCCATCACCTTCCCCCTCGCCACCGCCAAGACCTCGTACCCACCTCTGTTGCCAGGCAAGGACCACACTTTCTCCCTTTAATCACAACTAGACATCTTCTCCGCCTACGACCCATCCGCTGCCTCAACGTCGCCACCATCCCACCATTAAATGGAATTAATTGAATCGAACCACCATTTGCTTACAGATCTAAGAGCAACCTCTGATAGGATAAAGGTGAAGCTAATGAAAAGAGGGTGTTGTGGTTGTGGTGGTGGCGCTGAAAGTGGGTAATGGTTTGTGGTGGCAGTGGAGCTGGGTCGGGGGTGCTGGTAGTGGGCAATGAGTCACAGTACGATCCTCAGTCGATTAATTGTGCATAAAATTACTTACTTTGGGATCATACAGGCAAAAAGCCCCAGTAGATTTTTTTTGGTTTCATCCATCCCAGACTTTAAAAACGGTGTTCCAATCATTAATTGACGGTAAAAGTTCAAAAGTTCTTGATGTCTTACGTATGCACACCCATACTTATTCCAACTCGATCGTAGAGGCATGCATATGCAATCCAGGTTGGCATATAATGAGATATATATAATAAAATGACAAATAACCCCTTCGTATATTTTAGGTTTGCGGGTCAACCCTCGGGTATAAGTTCTGGCAAATCTCCATTTTCATCTATAAATTTAGTGCAATCGGAGGATAATTAACTGCTTTTTTTTTTTATATCAAAATTGGCTTGTAAAAAGATACAACTACCCCTCATATTTTTTATGCCTTATCTTTCGCTTCCTCAATAATGGTGGCGGGGGGGGGGTTGACAGTGGTTCAATTGGCGGTGGCTAGGTTGGGGGGAGGGAGGGGGCCAGTGGTTCGATTGGCCATGGCGGGGCTGTTGGGAGGGAGGGAGGGGAGTGCTAATTGTAGGCTTTTTTTTTTACAGGAAAATTTGGCATTTTAGTGAAAGTTAAGGTATTTTTGTTATTTCACATCCAAATTTATCCGAGTTATAATTTTCAATAGATTAGGGAGGTCAATATTGTAAGAATTAATACATAAGACGGTTAACCTGATTAAAACTGAAATACACGAAGGGAGTCGTTTGACATTTTCCCTTTGTGGTGCATCAAACATTGATGTTTACCACTGTTGCTTGATCACCGATTATACGTGTACATCTAGATGAGTTTGGATCATGCGTGTTATACTTTGCTCTTGGGAAGTCCAGTAGACTAAGGCATTTACTTTGCTATTTAAACGAATGACTGCAGATATGCATATGAAGCAAGTCACAAAGTTTCAAAAATATGTTTAATACAACACTAATAATGTAACGACCCGGTCCACGGCCCCACCACAGGCATTGCCTCCCTCAAAAGGACTAGTCAAGTTGGTACTTATGAATTCATAGACAAGGTTTTATAAGACCAATCGCAAACTCTCCCACAACCGATGTGGGATATTACAATCTCCCCACCTTATTCCTTAGCGTCCTCGTTAAGGCTCGATCACACATAGCCCAGAATCTTCCTCTCTAGCCAATGTGGGATATACCCAGCTCACCCTTCGTTGCCCCAACCATCCTCTTGATGTGGGATATACCCGGGCTTGCCTTCGTTTCCCCCAACCATCGGCAACTCGACTGGACAGCCCAGCCCGAGCTTTCGAGAGTCGGCTCTGATACCATCTGTAACGACCCGGTCCACGGCCCCACCACAGGGAATTGCCTCCCTCAAAAGAGCTAGCCAAGTTGGTACTTATGAGTTCATAGGCAGGGTCTTATAAGGCCAATCACAAACTCTCCCACAACCGATGTGGAATATTACAATCTCCCCACCTTATTCCTTAGCGTCCTCTTGAAAGCTCGGGCTGGGCTGTCTAGTCGAGTTGCCGATGGTTGGGGGAAACGAAGGCAAGTCCGGGTATATCCCACATCAAGAGGATGGTTGGGGCAACGAAGGGTGAGCTGTGTATATCCCACATTGGCTAGAGATGAAGATTCTGGGTTATGTGTGATCGAGCCTTAGCGAGGACGCTAAGGGATAAGGTGGAGAGATTGTAATATCCCACATCGGTTGTGGGAGAGTTTGTGATTGGCCTTATAAGACCCTGCCTATGAACTCATAAGTACCAACTTGACTAGCCCTTTTGAGGGAGGCAATGCCCTGTGGTGAGGCCGTGGACCGGGTCATTACAAATAAACTCATAATTTTCCAATAAAACCTGCACGATATATATTGCCCAAACATAACCACATTTGCTTACATGCCAGCTTTAAAATTCATTAGTTTTAATTTGAGGAGCATTGGGCCATTGATATGCCTCCTTCAACCTAAGATTGATAACTTCACAAGATACAAGTGGAAGCGTTTGAAGGTAATGGTCAATTATACACATGGGACTAACTTCATCAAGAAGCACTTGGCATTCAAATAATCAACACGGCGGTTCTACAAAAATGAACAAAAAGTGCAAGTAATTCGTCACATTTCTCTAGTTTATAACCTCCATAACCATGTAGCAGTTAACTACTTTGTGCCTTGACATTATAATAGAGCTAAAAAGCAACGACATGAACAATAGCTCATAATTTGCAACTTGAACTCACAATTTTAGTAATTTACTTTTTATTACCAAAACCCCGTGACATTAATTTGACTATCTACTTAAACATTGTATTTTTTTTTCAAATTCATTTCGAGATTAAAGGGACATGTGAAATGAAACTCTCAAAAAGCTCAATCCATTCAAAATGCTTGAATTATTGAATAAGGTTCAAAACTTAACTTCCAAGAGTAAAGTTTCACAGTGTTTTGAGTTTAGCATCATATTTCGTAATTCTCTGCCGGCAACCTCACTTGGCGGTCATTCATTTGCTGTCTTGTAGGTCATCGGTCTAGGTTAAGGTTCCAGAATATACCCGAGGCATATATTTAGCAGCATTAGATTGGCACTATCTGTGGGACCTGCCAGCATCGATTGACCTCATGACAAATGCTTTGTAATTTTTTTGATCACAAGTTGCCGTCGACAATCAAGCCACCGACAGCCCCGTCGTCGTCAAACGGCCCTAACGTTGACAAACAGTAAAAAAAAAATTCCGAGAAGACGATGCCACTACTGCAGCAGCGTCGCTAGAGACTATCACCAACAAAGCCCACAGCCAGAGGTTGCTGTCGATGCAATACACTGTGTATTGCCGATGGTAGAACCAATCAGCTCCGTCTTTGATGCTGCGCCGTCCAAGACTGCAACTGTGACACTGCCTCGACCGCCGCAAATGACACTCTTCGCGGCCGCATATCCGTTCCCCACCAGAGTAACCGGCACCATAATTAGCCTAACAGCTGTCGCGAAGAAGCAACATCAACAAGAAAAAAAAGGGAGAAAAGGAAGAGGCAACAACGACGCAGGGTTAAACGTTTATACTTTAAATGAGATTGTCACCCCAACACCAAAGACCATCCACTGTACATTATATATATGACGGTGTTATAAATGTAACTCACAACCATTTAAATTTTCTAATGTAGTTTACAAAAATTAAAAGATCAATTATAAGCCAATCAACTGTATTCAAAAGATATTAATAAAAATATTATAATGAGGTGTTATGGTCCATCACTCAAAAATTATAACGAGGCACTTAAACCATAATCATGGACCAACAAAAGGATGGTACAAAATAATAGTACTTCCGTAGCTTTTTGGTAAAGACTTAATTATGGAGGACATAAAACCACACACTAACTTCAAAATAAGTAGGGGCTTTTATTTTTATTACAGTAGTCCAATATTTAGCATTGAATATTAAATTGATTATCAGATTATGTAACTAGTTTAACTGTCCAACAGTGAAGACTTTATTTTCTCTTTATATTGATGATGAGATTTCTCTACTGTTTACCAATCACCTGACTTTAGTCCAAGCTACATTGAGCATCGAATTGCTACCATATACCCCGCTTTTCGTGGACAAAGTAATAGAGATGGAAAAGGATCTGAAATGTAGATAAAACGTTTTTGTGGCGTTTAGCGACTACAAAAAAGAGAGGAAATTTGGCGAAACAAAATAAATCTCCCCTCGCGTGTATCATCAAGCTTCGGATTCAGACAAAAGCAATTCCTCATTGCTTGGATTTCTCGAATAGCATAGACCCGCAAAAAAGACCTGCAATAAAAAGCAAAAGAGAAACCCCCAAATTATTACCGTTCCGACATTTATAAACGACATAGTCAACAAGCAAACATAAACAAGTTTATGAATGTTGTGATTTTTTGAGAAACGTAGTCCAGAACCTGATCTTACTCCCACTTCACGCATCAGTAGCTAGTGCACCCGAAACTTATGAAGGGTTGCCTCAGATTAAAAAGCCAAAAAAGAGAGAGAGAGGCTATACTAGTATGCAGAGGAAGATTCAAATGTCTAAACCAAGCAACTTAACCAGGGGCGGAGCCAGGATTTCATCCGAGAGGGGGCTAAATATATATCGCCGGAGTTTTGGCCGCCGGTCGCCGGAGTTTAGCCGCCGGTGAACTGTTGGAGTGAAGACAGTACAACCGAAGTCGCCGACTCGCCGTCGGCGTAGATCCGGGGTCACTGGGTCCTTGCCGCCGGCGGTGGACCGTTGGAGTGAAGACTGAAGACTCTCCGTCGCCGACTCTCCGTCGCCGACTCGCCGTCGCCGTAGATCCGGGGTCACTGGGTCCTTGCAGTTGCCGAGTCGCCGTCGCCCGTCGGCGTAGTCGCGTAGATCTAGAAAACGAGAGAGAGCCCGTGACCGTGAGGCGCCGTCGCCCGTCGCGCCGAAGTGCGTTCGTCGTGGGTGGGTGCCGCCGTGCCGGAGGACGGGAGGAGTGAGCCGAAGTGGGTTCGTCGTGGCTGCCGGAGTGAGGCGCCGGCCGCCGGTCGGTGTCTCGGTTGGTGACTGGTGAGAACTGAGAAGAGAGAGCCGGTCGCCGGAGAGAGAGAGAGAGCCGAAAAAGTGTGAAAAATACTATATATATATATATATATTTTTTTTTTCAAAATTTGACAGGGGGCTATAGCCCCCTCTCGTACATATGTAGCTCCGCCCATGAACTTAACCCAACATTTTGAAACTATTAGCTTTTATAAGACTAGTCAGACCTCCACGCGCTACACGTGTGGCTGTCTTCCTAGTTTTTTTAATACATTTTATTTATTAAAAATCTGAATGAAGGAACGTAAAGGAAAATGAGTTTTTTTTTTTTCGTTTTCAATAAAATATTAATAATTGAAGATTTCAAAGTCGTCTAACGGTTGATAAAGATCACAACATTCTCGTGATTCTGTGTATACAATATCGCGAAGTTCAGAAATGAACAACTAACCTATAGACCCAATATAAATACAATTAAACTAAATAAGAGCATATCCTATAAAGTTGTCGAACGGCAAAAAAGATGAGAAGTTAATTTTGCCATATTTGTTATCTTTTCTCAGAGGTCATAGGCACTTCATTTCCTCAATATTTAAGATGTAAGATGTATGTAATTTTAGCGTTTAAATTATCGTACCAAATTTTATATGTATCCACTTGTAGGAAAGAACTCATGGTAATTAGCGAAGGTGTTGCCTATAAGTTTATTAGAATAAGCATAATAGCATAAACCTTCAATAGATGGGTAACTTACACTTCTTAGCTTTTTACTCTTAAGAACTTGATAAAATTCAGATATTCTCTTTCTCTCGTCTTCTAGATTAAATTTCATTCGTTACTATATTCGCAAACACAAGCTAACTTATATTGTATTCTAGAAGTATGCAGTAGATTGGGAAAATCTGCCTTTATAACTTTGTGTGGCTCAATATGGAAGTCGTTTATTTCAAAGGGATATAGAAAAGCAAATATTGTTCTATTTGGAAGAGGAAAGACTCAATTTCCATTAGGCCAAGCATTTGAAACAATACATAACATCATCAAACATGAAGATCCTTGCATGAAGATACCAAAAAATAATTAGGGTGCATCAGACACGCAAATCGAAGTAAACATAGCAGTTCATGTAGATCCTTGCAGAAATTCAAAAAAATGTCTAGATATGACTCATTACAGTAGCGTTTAGGAGGATTTTTCAAGCATGTTGGGTAGGTTCAAAGGAGTTACTACATAGAGGAGAAGAAAAACAAATAAAGAAATGCTAACTGCTTAGTTGAATTCTTTCTCCATATACTCAGGATCGAGACGCTTTTTGTTGTGGAGGAGAGCAGCTACATTGTTATGGTGTAGCATAAATAACAGACAATAGACATAGTGGTTAAATGAATTTTAACATTGTTGATCACTTATGACTAAAAGGCTTAAAGAACTAATCATGTTACCACTCAACCCAATATATGAACCTAGAAGTTGGATACACTTCAAAAGAATCAACTGCAGAGCACATAGTACATACATATTGGATAGTATCTGACTTCTTTTGAATTACATGTTAATTTGTAAATCAAAACCACTTCCATCAGGTAACATCTCCACCCTAAGCACCAATTATTCACGCTTCCCTTCTAAAACTCGTTGAAAATCAAATTCACCGAGCAATTTAAAAAGTGAGACCAACAAAGCAAAAAAAATAAAAAATAAAAAATAATTTTGCCATATGACCTTGAAATGAAACGGAGATGTAAACTTTCATTCCACGAACATAATTTGTTCAACACCCACATAATACAAATCGAGTATTCCTTCCCAAATCAAGTGCATCAACTCCTCTTTCTTTTCATTCTTCTAAGCCAATTAAAGATTCTAAATACCGGAAGAAAGTTGATTTCCTCTTACTACTAATATAATAATATATATACTTTTTTTTTTGGGGTTAATATATATACTTAATAACAACACAGTTCGTCTATTAAGGAATAGTAAGTACCCATATAACGTTTCTTAACGAGTTCAAGCAGTTCAGTAAGAAATATTTTCAATAAGAACGTACTTTATTAGGCGAATCAGGACGAGTGCAAGAAAAATTTATTAGGAAATAGGATAAAGAATATCACAAGTCCAATCGGTTGTCCAAATTGGAGTTCTTTCGAGACAAAATGATCATCAAGCTTGGCCAATATCCAATTTCGCCAGAAAAACGTAGTGCACGTGTTAGCTCTAAAATTATTATGATAATTCGAGTCAAAAGCCATGAATAATACAAACATGTGAAAGTAAGAAACAATCTCAAACACTAAAGGCACATACAACATATTCACTAATATGGCATCATTATACATCCTGCAATACTAAAAGTAATTGGAAAGTTGTAACAAACCAAAAATGTGAAAAAATGTTTGTTTAGTAGACACCTTCCAATACGTTTGATACGTAAATAAACAAAAAATGTTCCCATAAAAATGTTTGATAAAATCATGGTCAAGATTTTTAACTTGCAATTTTATTCACTTTCTCTAGTGACCAATTGGAAAGTTCTTTCATAATTTGTTTTCCTATGAAATTGCATACTATATATTTTATTGTCATGTCGCTCAAAACGGCACATTTGTTTACAATTTTCAATTTCAATTGTCATAGAAGTAATGCTACTTTTCTATACATAACAAAGCGCATCATAAAAGTTAAATGCTTGTATTAATAGGTATTGTGTAATTTGAGTGGAAGAAGCAACTGGTTTTATAATGCCGACAATCCTAAAAAATGTATCCAACTTGGAACGGATAAAATCGCCTTTTCACGGAAAAAAGAAGAAGCAAAATGTTGGAATCCTTTAAGAAGGAGGAACTGTTCAATTACTGAGCAGAAGAATATAGTGCGTGCACAGGTCTATATCTAGCCACTTCCCTGCTTGCATTACAATGTCTCGAAGAAGGGTTGCCTTTTGAAACCTGCGTCAAAAATCTTATAATCCTGCAAGAAAAGCTTAAGACTGCAGATACGCCACACATCAACGTTCAACCACGAAACCTGTTAAACACACAAAGCACTCAATTTCAATACTAAGTACCTAAGACACAACCTGTAAGATTGCAAGCCCCCTCTTTTCTTCTTCTTTACCCCCCTCATGCAGAAAGCCAAAAGAATATTTCCCAAGTTAATTATTGTTATAAAATGGTTTTAACCAACTTGTCACAAATGTTACAACCAAGTATAATGATGGCAAGTGTTTGCCTTTATTGCTTGTTAAATGAATGCTACAACTATTTTTTGGTGGTTAACAAAAAACGAATCAGAGAAGGAAAAGAGCTTTCATCAAGCTGGAAATATGAACCAATATAAGCCACCACGTGTTTGTGTTATTCCACCTTCATCTGCATGAAAATCCTGGATTCCCTCGTCTGCATGAACAAAGTGAAGCCTTTCATATATAGTGCTAGGTATATGAATGAAAAAGAGTAAAAAAAGAGCTTGTGCAACGAGAACATGGTGATTTCAAAAGGAGATAACATATCAAACTCAAAAAATGGTAGGCCAACTTTGACCAACACCAGCCAACAACAGGGAACTTGCGCAAAGTAAAGTCTTTTGTTAATAATGCACCACACACCAGCCAACGCTGATGCAGAAAAATAAGTATAAGAATAAACATATGGCAGACCGTTACAATGTATTCCGCAACTTTAACGCTCTCTTTATCATGAAAAAAAACGTAAGA
Source organism: Escallonia rubra (assembly GCA_033065855.1). Lineage (NCBI taxonomy): Eukaryota > Viridiplantae > Streptophyta > Magnoliopsida > Escalloniales > Escalloniaceae > Escallonia > Escallonia rubra. Next base: position 23,838 of record JAVXUO010002276.1, read on the forward strand.
AAACAAAAGAATATACTTCTAAAAAAGGGAACTATCTATTAGTCGAGGCATTTAGTGCGAAAATGGAAATAAGCAAAGGCCAATTATTATATGCTTATAACGAAACACAATTTGTCTTTATTAAGGACGAATAAGTACTCATATAGCATTCCTTAATGAGCTGAAGCAATTCTCTAAGATCCATTTGTTATTAATTCTTTATACAAGAATGTAATTTGTGAACCAATAGAAAACATAAACATAAAAAATTGCAAGAAAAAATCAATATAACTCAGTAAATGAAAAAAGTATCACAACTCCAATTGACTCTATAAAGATGGAACGGAGCTACATCTGAATTTTGCTAATCTGTACAGAAGTGATAAGCAAAGGTTGACTTTGGATCAAGAGCACAAAATCAGCCTAACCTTTTCCAGCTGCTGATAGAATGCTATAATTTGGTCTTGCTCATCAAGGTGGGAGTAACTGATGCAAGCCCTATAAGAAACAATGTGGCTATCGGAAACAAAAAGGTTGCTCATCGATAGCAACTCACCAAGAGCTATTCCAGCCTGCAAACATTTAAGAAATTAAAAGTTCCATCTGCCAAAAACTTACTTGATACATAGTAAACCCTAGAGTTGAGGCATGTTGACAAAAATAATTACATGAGCAAATTTTGGCACCATCTAGAACATGGTAGGAGAATATTCAGATTGGTGGCTGCAAATAATCTCACTGAAAAACATTATACACATGCAATCACAAAGAAATCTGCAGAACAAGTACCCTCCAAGAATACATGCAAACACAACAAAAGCAATGTACTATTCCGCAACCGTGGTTTCTCATCCTACCTTACATTTTAACCCCATGTAATATCTGAATACGGCTAATCATGGAAATAAGGAATTTATATTCAGTATGAAACAACACAAAATTAACGCAAAAGCCAAGAACAACACATGCCATGCCTGTGAAAGTAGGGAAAAATCACAAAAACCAAAGGCAAATACAACATGTTTACCGATATGGTGTCATTATACATGCTGAGCGACGTCGTAACAGCGCTAAGGTATCTTATCAAGTGCTTTCATGAACATGTGGTCCTTATGCAAATTGTGCAAATACTGAAGCTACAAAAGCATATTCGTAAAAGGAGGTTGTGATATGTGCAATTGTGCATAAGATGATAAGATGATATGAAAATCATTTCTCTAGTCTAGTTTCAGTAAAACTTTTAATTAAGGGACGATCCAAAGACAGTAATGAAGAAATTTTTCCAAACAAGTTTGGACACCCTTTAAATGGGGGGTCGTACTATCCGTTGGGGGATGGCTAGGTGGTTCTTTGCTGCTGCTAATGGATGTGGATTTGTTAGCTTTCTTACCTTTTGGTCTTAAAGCCTATGCCAAGAAGTAAGTACTGAAACAATTAAATCAAATTTACTGCAGTAGTATTTAAAGAAATTCACTAACTCTATAATAGCGTAACACTGATGCAAACTGTGTTACAGATTCTGCTTTGATTTCTCAACTACATATGTTGGCGTTGGGATCATTTTCCCTTATATGGTTAACGAATCACAGATTATTAGAGACATAATCTCATGAAGAATCATGTGGCCGTTTATTGAGGCACAGAAAGGCCATTGGTATAGTGCTAACTTATTACCGCCAGTCTTCATGGCATCCAAGGAAACAGGGTATGATACCTCAAATCTCCATTTTTCCCTCTTTTTTTTTTTAACTACAAAAGGTGTGGGTTTAGCGAAAATGAGCTATTATTTTTGAAAGTCAAAGTTCAACTGATTTTTGTGTTAATCCTATTATTTTTGAAAGTCAAAGTTCAATTGAATTTTGTGTTAATCCTATGAAATGTTACCGTAAGGCAAAGTTTACCGAGTGCTACAGCAAGGATAAAGTAAAACATATGTATTATGTACCCATAACGATTCAAAGAACTCAATACAGGGATGTACCCATAATCTTTCTCACTAATAAAGTTGGAGAAGAATCATTATACAGGGCTGTAATCTTTCCCACTAAGAAAGTTGGAGAAGAACTCGATACAAGGCTGTAGTTACTGTGGCTCAGATTGAGCTTAGTGCATTGTGAAGCTGGTTGGTCAAATTGAGCTTAGCTCCATCTCTATTCTGAATTCAACTTTATTAGTGGGAAAGAACTCAATACCAGCTTCAAAGAACGTATGTACAATGATTCTTCTCCAACTTCAGGTACAGATGGAGCTAAGCTCAATCTGACCAACCAGCTTCACAATGTACTAAGTGTTAGAAAATAGCCATGAGAGAATTGGAAGGAGAAAAAGATGACAACTGTGTCCGGGAGTCCATACCTGAAAAAGATGTTGTTGCCGAACTGGGGAGTCGAGGAAGAAATAGGGCCATGGAAGCAGCAGCGACGGTAGAGCCAATATCGAAGAAGATGAAGGGGATGCAATTAGGGTTTGACGAGATCTAAGAAGAGGGTGGGTTTCTGATGATTTTCAAGCGGCAGAATATTGAGAAAAAAGGAAGGGAGGAGCGGCAGACCCGTGAGGATCGTAGCTGGATTTTATCGAGTGGCACGGATGTAATTTGATTCAAAAGTGTGGGCAAAGTGCTAAAATGGATGGAGATGAGCTACGGCTCTTTTATACTGTGTTAGAAAAACCACAAATGTAAAACAGCGTAAAAAGGCTGGATCGACAAGAGTAATTTATTTGATGCAATTTCCAAATAGTTTAGACTCTAGAAAGCCCCCAAGACAGTGCCAACAGAAGAGAGATTAATTACCAGCTTTCAATGTTTCTTCCAAGAATAACCGTCTGGGAAGGCATACCAAATCTGGATTTTCTATTGATTTAACTACTTTAGCGCTTCGATGCTAAGGGCCTGTCTTCTACAATAATCTGAACCCGATCATTCTTACATAACATTCAAATCGAGAGCCTGTTGCATGACCTGCAACATTTCTCCAGCAGAAGACATACTCTCCAAACCTCAAGAACAAACTAATCATAGTTGGCAGTGGCGTCAGTCAACAGGACAAACAAGTATTAGTTACTTAAACGAAGAGATAAATTAATGGTGACGGTCGCAGATGAGTGACTATCTATTAAATATGTTTTCTTATGAACACAAAGGCATACTAGCAAACCATATATCTTGCATTTTATGCATAGAGCAGATAATTTAATCATCTTACTAAATCATATAATACAGTTCCGAGGATCTTCGGCTAAAGCTGGTTCTGGCGTTAAAAAAAAACTAATTGACAGATGTTTGCGCGGCAATGAGAGGAGCTGTTGTGACAGTCTACTCCAAATTTTTCTGGGATAAGAAAAACCGTGAGTAGTTGTTTCAATATTTAGAAGCCTCAAATTACTTTTGAAAAGTTAAAAATATTGGTTGATGTGATCCTCTTTATTTTGTTTTATAGATCGAAACTGTTATTAGCAGGATGTTTAATGTCTCTCACTTTGTTTCTTTTCGGCTGTTCATACAACCAAGGAAGTCTGGGAAGTGGAGTTCTCGTTGCGCCTAAGAATTTTGTAACTTCGTGTTATCATGTTGTTACCAAACAATACAAACTTGATATTGGCAAAGGAACCATTACACTTGCTTGTCCAGCTACTGAGGTAATGTATAATAACTTCATTTGTGTTGTTTTCAGGTAAGGACTAACTTTTGTCATTTATTTTACAGATTATGGTGGTGGAGAAGAGTGGCATTCGCCATAAGGCTGTAACGTGGGTATTAAATAATAAGACAGACTTGGCTGCACTCAAAGTCCTCACTGAAGATTGGCATCCAGTGAATTCTGAACTAGAATATCATGTCTTTCAAGGTAATTGTCCATAAGTATTTTAAATCTCGCTATTGTCCATAAGCACACCTAGAGGACAAAAGGATTCTACTTGTTACTATGGGAACGTGACATCTCGCTCGTACAAGAGTTCTTTAATCTATAGATCCACATTTGCCTTTAATCGAGCATTCATGCTCCATCTACCCAGTAGATGCTTTATCCTCCTTTCTTTCATCTTACATATTCAGCTTAACAAACTTACTTTTCAAAACGTTGTTTCGAATTTAGGACAGTTCAGGTAGCCTGATCTTTAAAAAAGAGATGAGGACAATTGGAATACATGCACGAAATCTACTATCTGTCGCAGAGCTTATAAAGTACGCAATTTCAGCCAAATATGTTAACGAAGTTCTTGAATATGCAAGAACTAGAAGGTATCGACTTTTCGATTATTTTTTCTCTAAGCTCGTTTGCTTTACATTGGCGGAACTTTAAAACCTTGTATATATCTGTTTAATTTTTTCGCAGGTATTCAGCATAAAAAAAAAGTCTTCAGACCAGCGAAAGAATTAAACAGACACATAAAAGAATTAAGGTTTTAAAATTCCGCCAATGTAAAATAAATGAGCTTAGAGAAAAAATAACTGAGAAGTCCATACCTTCTAGTTCTTGCATATTCAAGAACTTCGTTAACATAATTGGCCGAAATTGCATACTTTATAAGCTCTGTGACAGATAGTAGATTTCGTGCATGTATTTCAATTGTCCTCGTCTTATTGTTAAAGATCGGGTTACCTGAACTGCCCTAAAGTCGAAGCAACGTTTTGAAAAGTAAGTTTGTTGAGCTAAACATGTAAGATGAATGAAAGAAAGGAAGATAAAGCATCTACTGGGTAGACGGAGCATGAGTGCTCGATTAAAGGCAAATGTGGATCTACAGATTAAGGAACTCTTGTACGAGCGGGATGCCTCATGTGCCTGTAGTAACAAGCAGAATCCTTTTGTCCTCTAGGTGTGCTTATGTGACCAACTCTTGCCTTGTTAGACAAGAGAAAAACAACAATAGCGAGATTTAAAAATACTTATAGACAATTACCTTGAAAGACATGATATTCTAGTTCAAAATTCACCGGATGCCAACCTTCAGTGAGGACTTTGAGTGCAGCCAGGTCTGTCTTATCATTTAATGCCCACGTTAGCCTTATGGCGAATGCCACTCTTCTCCACCATGATCTGTAAAATAAATGACGAAAGTTAATCCTTACCTAAAAAACAACACAAATGAAGTTATAATACATTACCTCAGTAGCCGGACAAGCAAGTGTAATGGTCCCTTTGCCAATATCAAGTTTGTATTGTTTAGTAACAACATAATAACACGAAGTTACAAAATTCCCAGGTGCAACGATAACTCCACTTCCCAAACTTCCTGGTTGTATGAACAGCCGAAAAGAAACAAAGTAAGAGACATTAAACATCCTACTAATAACATTTTCGATCTATAAAACAAAATAAAGAGGATCACATCAACCAATATTTTTAACTTTTCAAAAGTAATTTGAGGGCTCTAAATATTGAAACAACTACTCACAGTTTTTCTTATCCCAGAAAAATTTGGAGTAGACTTTCACAACAGCTCCTCCCATTGCCGCGCAAACATCTGTCATCAGCTTTTTTTGAACGCCAGAACCAGCTTTAGTTGGAGATCCTCGAAAGCTTGGAACTGTATCATATGATTTAGTAAGATGATTAAATTCTCCGCTCTATGCATAAAATGCAAGATATATGGTTTGCTAGTATGCCTTTGTGTTCATAAGAAAAGAAAACATACTTAATAGATAGCCACTCATCTGCGACCGTCACCATTAATTTATCTCTTTGTTTAAGAAGCAAACACCGGGGAAAAAAATGCAGGTGTATACAAAACATGGTACTACATACTAGCACAATACCGTTGCAATATGCAAGGGAGCCTATCATAGAAAGATAAAACATCAAAACTAGAAACAATCCAACATCATCGGGGCTTACACTGCAGGTCACAATTAATCACCACATTGTACTGTGATCTATAAAATTGTTACCACTGTAGATAGATTCAAAAAGACGACTATGTCCTAAGTTGTTTCCCTACTAAACAGAAGCATGATGGCTATATTCAAAATAATTATATTTTTGGCAAGACTGATACTGATTATCCTCTAACGATGAGAGAATAGAAAAAAGAAATTATCAAAGCTATATAGATCGAGTAATTGTGTCAAAAGGGTACGTAACACATGCAAAGTTTAAGCCAAAAAGGAAAAGAACAAATGTCCTCTATGTACAGCCATCTGCAATACCCTAGAGTATTAACAATTCTCTATCCGGATGAAACGCTTCAAAAGCGAAAAATAAAATCGAGAAAAGTGCAAATTAATGTCAGCAAAATTAATTTTCCCAGAGTGGCATACTTCCATTTTATCCCAACATAAAGATGACAATCTGATGCAATAGTGTCACCTCCTGATCGAGCTACAATTTTAATAAAAAATACAAAAACTAAAGTCCATGGAAGTCAGTAATAATATGCATTGATTTAAGCATTCATACATAATTAAATGGAGGAAAGTAACAATGATCATTTAAATGTTCGAACTGTGATTATGAAGTGAGTTTTACCCTCGAGAGAGGCCCACATGAGCTTTCAAAAACATCGTATTACAAATGGTAGTACAGTATTTGGATAGGTCTCGAACCCACTCCATATAAGCGTTGATACTAAGAAGAAGCACCTAAAGGGGCAGTAGTGTCAGTTGGTCAAGGCTAAGTAGGCATTTGTGATTTGTCTATCAGAAATCCAGAGCAAAGCATATAAAACTAGGCGACCAGAATACTTGTTTTTCCATAAGAAGGTGTTAGTACATGGTGATTGAAGCACCATACATTCTATCCGGAATCATCTAGGACAAGTAGAAGTAGTACAGGGAGGAGATCTTGTGGTTAAGGAAGCAATTAGAAAATTTTGCTACCTCTCTTTAATTTGATGACCAGTATAATGTTAGGAGCCAACAAGTGGTAACCGAAGGCTTACTTCAGAGCAGGAAGAAGCATTAACACAACCTGTTACCTCAGAGGAGGTTAAGCAAGATTTCTGTTCTCTCAAGCATATTAAGGCACCTGGACCTGATGGGTTCAACAGATTTGTGATAGAGTGGGGCAGGATGTGGCTTTTTTCAATCAGGGTAAGTCCATTAAATTTCTCAAGAATACTGTCATCACTCTCATTCCTACAGCCAAGCGCCCCGCTACAAGACAGTCAGCTATGAAGCACCGGTGCGGCACTTAGGGTGAAGCACCGGCACCGGATACGCGTCGGGTGCGGCACCGGTGCGTGTCAGTGCGTGTCCAGCTTTTTTTTAAAAAAAAATCTTAAATATCGGGTGCGTATCCGGCGATCTGTGACCACCGGTAACACCGGCCACTCCAGCGACACCGGCGACCACCGGCAAGGACTCTGACGAGAGAGGAGACTGGAGAGAAGAAGTAGAAGCAACAGAAGAAGGAGAAGAAGAAGAAAAAGAAGGAGAAGGACTAACCGGCGATGGCGACGGCGTGCGGCGTGCGGCGTGCGGCCAGAGAAGAAGAAGAGGCACGGTCAATGTTATCTATGTTGGACCGTTGGTTGTATGGAGTGGACTCTTGACAAATGTTTGTTATTTTATGTTAAAGTACCCATTGTTAAGTTATTATATAAACTACCCCAGTACTTCAAAGAAATAAAAGTGATACCACGTAAAAACTTTATTCTTTTCAAATTTATAATTTTATATTTATAAAACAGTCCATTAAACTTAACAAATTCTTACTAATTTGGTTGAAAGTTTTAAAATTTACGAAAGAGCCCATTAAACTTAAAAACTCACTACTTTGTTTGGAATATTAATATCTTTTTACATATATCAAACACATATATTATGATTATTGAGATTCAAACTGTTTAAAAATTTAATACTAAGTGTATATAATTAAAAAAATATTTATAAAATTTGCCGTATCCTCGCCGCACCCGTATCCTTAAATTCAAAAATGTCATAACCGTGTATCCGCACCCGTGTCATCCCGCATCCGTGCTTCTTAGACGGTCAGTTTTTGTGGAAGGTAGGCATATTGCTGATATTATATTTTATGCAAGAAGCCTATTGATGCAAGAATTGGTGAATAAACACAACAAGAGGGAGGTCCCACCTAGATGTGTGTTGAAAATTCATTTACGGATGGGATGAGATTTCCTGAGGTGTGTTCTGGAGACTTTCCAATTCCTTGAGGAGTACATCAACTGGATAATGGAGTTTATTACCACTATCCTGTTTTCCCTAAACTTGAATGGAAGTAGATATGGATATTTTTCAGCTGCTAAGGGTCTTAGACAGGAGTTCCTGTATCCCCTTAAATCGCCTTAATTGTTCTTACTGGTCATGGAGGTGTTATCTAGCTTGTTGGATGTTTATACCAGCTGACCTACCGTCGTACAAGTCATTTTTTCAAATGACAAGTTGATTTTCGCTGCTGCTGATGCTAACTCAAACTACCTTAGTTAGTCAAGCTTTGGAGGAATTTGCAAATATGTCAGAAAAGTTACCTGTTTACTACTAGCCTCAATGAAGCTCTAACCATGAACACGATCCAAATCAGTGGCACCACTCGTGATAGCCATCCTGTGACTTATTTGGGAGTTCCATTGATTTCTACCTAGCTTTGTGCCAAGGATTGTACAAGATTATTCAAGAAAATCACTCAGAGAATTACCACTTGGACCGGTCAATACCTTTCATATGCAGGTAGAATTCTACTAGCTACCTCTGGCCTACTGAGTATGCATATGCACTGGTGCTCCATCTTTATCTTGCCCAATAAAAGTCATCATGACTATTGAGAAGAAGATTATAGCATTTATCTGGCATGGTCAGGAACTGAGTATGCACAAAGGCAAAGGTAGCAAGGAAAGGTCTCTGTCTACCTATTTAAGAAGGAGGTTTGAGTGTTTGACGCTTAAAAGCTTAGATGTACGGAATCAAGCTGCAACGTCTTAACATTATTATGATAGCTGGTACACAAAAAGGACTCTGTATGGGTTTAATGGTGTCCCACCTATATCATAAAGGGCAGAGCGTGTGGTCCTTTTAACCCCCTGCTTGCTTGTCTGGTCTTGGATGAAGTTGATTAGCTAAGGAGCAAGATTCAACCGTTCATTAAGTACAGAGTTGGAAATGGAAGGGATACTTGGTTGTGGTTGGATAACTGGCTCCCTTGTGACTCTATTCTTGATAACTATGGAGCTAGAATTGTGTGTGATGCAGCCAGTTATTTAAATGCTAAGGTTAGTACAATCCTACAGGATGGCATCTCCCTTATATCTGATCGCAGGCACTTAGATCTCTTAATACCATACTTCAACGTACTCCTATCCCTTGCATGGAAAATGAGGATAAGGCATACCGACTCAAACAGCTAATGGGGATTTGTTTTATAAAATCTACTAATGCTTTGAGAGTCCACAAACCTAAGGTGTTTTGGTGGAGATTAGTATGGTTTCCTGGTCATATTCTGCAAATGGATGTGATTATGTGGATAGTATGTCATAGAAGGCTGCAGACAGAGAATAGTCTTCTTCGATGGAACATTGCAAATGATAATAGCTGTTGTCTTTGCTCTTGGTGAAGTGAGACTATGGAACAGTTATTTGTGGTTGCTCTTTTACAAAACAAGTCTGGCAGAGAGTGTTGGATAAATTGCAGGTTCAATAGTAGGTGCATAGTTGTTCTCAGCAGATTGACTTTACTACTGCAAATTTCAGAGGTAAAAGCTTCAGAGAAGGAGCATGCAAGCTTGCCATTGCAATATAAAGGCTGTGTATTGTATTTGGATGGAAAGTAATCTTAGAAGGTTTCAGTAGGAATGCTTGAACTGTGATCAGGCGGTAAAGAATATGAAGCAATGGATGAGGTTCCAAATTCTCAACTGGTCCAATCTTTGCAAGAATGCTGTGCATGCTACCCTCTGTCACCAATGGGGGGCATTCCAATTCATATCTTCGAGAAGTTTTCCCAGTTTTCTTGAGCTATAGATTTAGTGTAAAAAGTGATATGTAGAGTTTGTGATTTTGTATAAGTTGTAAACTTTGAGTTTTCACTGCAGTACAAGGGACTTTTACCCAAATAAATAAATAAATAACATTCGTTTCTTTGTACTTAGATTATTGATTTTTACTAGCATTTGCATCTCAATAGATTTGATTTTTGCTATCATATTTTAGTGCCTTTTCTAATAAACATCGCTAACAAAGTTCGCATACTTCTCAATACCATATGTTCGCTAGTAAAAACAAGGTTAAAACCACTAAGGGTTGGCCTCGTGGTTAAAAAAATTTGCTCCCTTCCTTGATTTTTTGGATTCAAACATTAGGGCCAACACCCAAGTAAAATTAAAACCGAAGAGGAGACTTTTAGTTTCGACAGTTGCGCAAGCTGGTCTGAGGATACCCTTTACTTATAGGTACAAGTCGGGTCGGATTTTTTTGGGTTTAACAAATTCGACCTAAGAAAATGTTGCTTCTACCCAAACCGTTGTTATCAAAAGCGCGCCCTAGCCCAACGCAGGGAGTGCGCCTCGCTAAGTGCAAGGCAAGGGTGGAGGTGCAAATAAAAGCCCAAAAAATCAAGACTCTAATTTTCGCCATTGAAAAATTGTTTAACCACATTGGTAAAAGCGACAATTATAAAGCTGAAGTATATAAAATTTAAAGTGAAGTTCCAATTTCAGCTTCCAAAGTAAATCAGGTGCTATGAAAGAAGATTATAATCTTAAGAAAACCACGATATTTGCAACAGTCCAAAACAAGCACAAAGAAATTAAAAGAATTGCCCACAAGCATGGTGGTCCGCAGGAAGACATGACAGAGTTTGTAGGGGACCTACATTAGCTCGTGATGAAGAGACATGTACATACACACACATTATCTGTATGTATGTATATAGTGCAGTGCAAAAATAAAAAAGTCGCGGAGAAACCATTACCGCCCAAGAGAGGAGGAGGAGAGGCGGCGAGATGACGCCGAAAGCCACGTGGAAGACCTCCAAATAACAGCCCCATCTTTTGCAGAGAAATGCTTTGAGCCCGTCTGGAGTGAAGGTGTGGAGAAGATGAAAAAGTTACCGACACAAAAAAATATCCGTTAGTCAAGGCTCGGATCTTTTTAAACCCCCCCCCCCCCCCAACCCAACCCACCCCCAACCCAAAAAAATGTATACTAAAACTATTCATAGTTAATGAGATAGACCTACTTAGACATGATCGATCGATCTAAATTAAGAGCGCGTGAAAGAATTTCACATGTTTTTCAAAATTATAACTTCATCCCTTCTTCACTTTCACGCCCGTTAAATACCCCCACCCAAGCAATGCCACGCTCATCCCCCTCTCACCCACCACCACACATAAGCACACGTACTGTCGTCCCTCCGTGCAATGCATTAGAAATTCACAGAACATTGTTACAGTTAGCATATTTTTGCAATTATATGCTTACATTTGAACGCATAAAATTATGCATTCAAATCAATGTGTACATACACCATAAACACAATGTTTAGGACTGCGGTTGCCAGAGGAAGAGAGGAAGACACTAGTCAGTGACATTAAAGTTCCTATATTTTATGTCAACATATATGCCAATTTTTACCTTCCTCGTCTATTATATTTTTGTCATGTTTCATTCTGATAACCTCTGTCCTTACTGGTTTTGCCACCACAAACAAACTTGCTTCTTTGAGTTATATATTCTGGAGTCAAAAGAAATGGTATAAAGGGAGATAAAGCTCAGATATTTTTCTCTTTACATGCACGGTTTTAATTATATCATTCGAAGTAGTATTATGTAAGTTTAATGAAGGAAAAGAGAAAAACAAACCTGGATTACCAGATATTGTAGCTTATTTGGACAAAGCACACAGCTATTAGTCTATATAAAGGGACACAATGTTTAGGGCTGTAGTATGATCAAATTGAACTACTTGCAGTGAACTAATGATCATTCAGGGTCTTTAAAGTATTGCCAACTTTGAAATTCTTTGGAAAAGGGTTTCTGTAAGGCGCTTATAGAACGCTTGTGTGTGTGTCTGTCTGTCTTTGTGGGGGAGTTGGAGGGGGGGGGGGGGGGGGGGGGGTCACTGAGGTGTGTGGGTTCACTCTCTGTGTGTGTGTTTGTGTGTGTCAATTTAAATCCTTTAATTCCATACCCAATAACTTTGGGATTCCATTTGTTATCATTAGATGCATGATCCACCCATTTCTGGTGGCCACCCTCTCTTATCGCTCCACTTCTCTTCCTGCCCATTACTTGCTCCATTTGCACAAGTGAAAGATTAAGTAAACTAAAAATCTCAGAAAGTCCCCAAGAGACTACTAAACTCAGGTGTTAGTATGTTGTGGGTTTAGGTGACTTATGGCTTTGCCTTCACAAAACCTTCTTACAATTAACATATTTTTGCATTAAAATATTTATATTTTAATGTGACTGTACTGCCAATCTACTTTTTTTTTTTTTTTTTGTAATTCTGTACTGCCAATCTACGGTTATTGTCTTAACATGACATTAAGATATGTTGATAATCAGTAACTTAGTAGCTTTTTGGTCTGATTATTATATCAATTGTGTTGCACTCGAATCGCAGCCGACCGGCCCTGAGTATCAAATCAATACAAGGACAATGGCAACCGGCAGGTAAAGTATACCATTTTTTTATTTTTATTGTGAATTGAATCTCCTAAACAAGAAGTAGAAGAACAAGAAAACTATTATAAAATTAAAATAGCACAACTATTTGAGCACTAGGATTTTTCATCAAAGATGTTGATGAGTAACTAAAGATAATTGCCATTTGTTTGAGTTTTTAAGAGTATGATATAAGCTTCCCTTTTTAGCTTAAGGCCAAAGCCCTTAACCAAATAAATAAATAAATAAATTGTGGTTTCACTAACCCCAACTTCCGGCCGTGCTTGCCAAAACAACCTCGCCATACTCACCCTATATCCATCAAGAAACTACGTAAGCCAAATTCAACCTCACCATTTTGTACGAGGTTCCCCCATACAAAATGGTCAAAAGAGCAATGCTAAAGTAAGAGTTGAGGTAAATTGTCATATACGTTCTATGATAACTATAAGTAATTAAGTGAGATGAATTTGGCTTATAGATGTGTTTTTTAATGTGAATATAGGTAAAGAGTCGTGATGGTAAAGACCCATCTCGTTGTAAGTTAGTTTAAGGGTACACACAATTATAAGGCACGTGAGAAGAAGGGGCAGTATACAGTTGCCAAAGTGGCTAAAGCTGTTGTATGTGTTTTTTCCCCTTATATTTTCCAATTGCTATTAACATTATAATAAAACATTGTTATAATTGTAATAGACTTTCTCTTTTGTTTGTGTTAACCCTACGGTTATTTAACCTAGGATTATATTTGATTTTGATGATAACTAACATTGATGATTATGTTGTCTAACTTGCATTGAGTTGATGAAGCAAAAGAAACAATCTCATACTCATGCAAACGGATTATTAGACGAGCAACACGGTCAATGACTCTCAACGGAACGCATCAAAGAAGAATTTCGTCGATTGAATTTTTACATCGCTTTATTTCCTTCTTTGTAAACTAGACATAGAGAGATGATCGTTACGATGACTGTATACCTAGAATTTGCCCATAAGTTTCCCTTGCATGCATAAAAGTTTTTCATGCTTTAAAAACAAGGAAACTGCATTTTCAGAAATGCAGTCGACTGCATTCCATGCAGTCGACTGCAAGTTGGGCAGTGAGGTATTACAGTCGACTGCATTGGAATGCAGTCGACTGCAATACTTTCAGTAGCCTATTACAGTCGACTGCATTGCATTGCAGTCGACCGCAAGTTGGAAATTTGCATTTCCAACGGAACTTTTGGGAATACAGTCGACTGCGACTGCATTTACCGTTTGGCGCATTAAATGCCCTACCTAACTCGAAACGGTCATATTGATTTCCACCTCTATAAATACTCATCTTGGGCATAGTTTTCATTCATCAATTGCATTCAAAAGCTCTCCTATCTTTCATATTCTCAAAGATCAAAGCAATTGTTCAAATCTCTCTTGTTTTCATTGATTTCTCATCCTTTTCAAGAGAGCATTTATTGTGAGCTTACATTTGAGAGATATACACTTTCATAAGTCATCATACACTCATCTCTCTTATTCTAGTACTTCAACTTGTACTCATCTACTTATTGAGAGTGAAATCTTGTACACATTTCTTCATTGAAAGGTTCTTGTATCAAAGCTTGGGGTTGTCAAGCTTTGGGTTTGTCAAAGTTTGTTCTTGATGTGGGCATAGCATCAAGGGATTGTAAGAGGTTCGATCTTGACCCGTAAGGAAGATCATACTAGTGGATTCTAGGGCCTTTCAAAGGACTTCCTTGAAGGGGTGGACGTAGGCTTGTGGGTATATCAAGCCGAACCATTCAATTCTCCTTGTCAAGTATCTATAAACCCTTCTCTCTTTACATTATCGTTTTACATTTTTGTTGAGATTGGTTGTTTGCTTATTTGGGTTATTGAGATTGAGGTTTGTTGTTTGTTAATTTTTAAAGTAGTCTTAAAACCTTATTCACCCCCCCCCCCCGTCTAGGGTTATTTTATTGGTTTCAGTTTGCATAGGATAAAAGTGTACAATTTTGCATCTGAGCTTTCCGATTTCATTCGAGAGCCTGCTTATGATTTCGTTACTTTGAAAAATTGGGGAATGAAATTTACTTGAGTGTATAGATGTTTCTGACATAGGTCGTATTTTTTCTTTTGTATAGCAAATGATTGGTTGCATGGGATCCAATTTTTCAAGTTTTTCACCATAAAAATGCAAAGAAGAATTTCGTCACTTGAAACATTTGCAAAGTAAGATGCAAGAATGAAAGGTTACGAATACGAGCCTTTACCATCCTTGATACGTTCTTTTTGTAGGCCACTTTGTTGGTTTAAGTTCACTTATATAACTAGTTAAGTTTGTAACCTTTATTCTGAGTTTTTTTTTTCCAGGTTAAAGTGTTGGAACTTGGAAGACATCACAACTTTTGTTGGACATAAGGGAACAACATGCACTATGTTAATATTTTGGATGAGATGTATCTTTAGGTTGTGCTGATCTATATTATTTTATTTGTATGTTTTCAAAAACGAGAATTTCCAAATAGAATATGTTAGGACGTGGATATTGGATATTGGATGTGTTGCGGTTGAATGACATTAGCTTATAATTGGTTTTAATGATGAGTTTATTTGTTAGTAGGTCGACTTGGTTGTTAATTATCATTTTGAAGCAAGGATTACATTATCACTTTTACTAGTTTTTAGCCCGTGCTTTGCACACGGGTGAGCTTGATAAAACCATCAAAATACTCAAAAGAAAAAAATTATAATATCAATCATTACAAATAGTAAGTGTCATCGTTAAAGTCATGATAGGTACGTCATAACTACAATAATCAAGTGCTAAATCTAAACTAAGTAAAAATCAGACGTAAATTTTATGTTTAAGATTGTCTGATATCGAACAACCAATCAATACCAAATGTGAATAGAATCGTATGATGAGCCCAAATATTCTTTAATCCAAAATCACTAAAATTTCATATGTGAATAATTTAAAATAGGGTTCGAATTAAACCTACACAAAATCGTATTATAAGTAACAAAAATAATAACGTGGGTTAGAAGCCAATTAAAAAGATTTACACCTTCCGGCATAACTACCAATTCCTTAGAAAGAAGTTACTTCGGTCGATGTAAAGTTGGTACTTCGTATTTTAGTTCTTCTTCATTGGTCAATCATGCGTTAAATACCTCAGAATTCATAAGATCAAGCCATTCTCTTTGAGATTTAGCAGACTGCGTTGTTGAGGTCTAAGAAGTTCTCATTATTAACAGTTCTTATAAAATTTGTGAAAATTGGTCCTATTATGATCTTTTTATCTCTCATTATTTTTATTGGTCAGTTTTGCTCTTTTATGACTTTAGCATTTTAACATTGTATGTTGTTTTATATGCATAGATTGGTTATATAATCTTCTAAGAGAACACCAAATGTGGTTGATTTATCGAAATGATACGAGATTTTTTGGGTCAGGAATGAATATTTTTAACTCTTACGTATATTAACTGTTTTGTTTGTTTTCTCCACATTTGTATTCTCAATTGATATAATTCAAAGTTCTAAATGTGCATTGTGTGCAATGCACGAGATCAAAATTAATAAAAAAAAAAAGGGTTAAGTAAACCTAATCATATATGAATGCATAATTAAGGGGATTGAGAGTAAGATAAGGCATGAACTTTTGATGAAATCTGCCCCTGTTTTAGGTTAATGAGATAGAAAATCAAGGACTTTCAAAAAATAAAATCACATTTTAAGTTAACCGACAATGTTGGATTTAAATAGAGTTTTAACTTTTAGTAAGTTATATCATAAACTTGGTAAGAGTTTTATCGTTGGATAAATTTTAAAGTTATGATAGGAATGAGATAAGTGGAATTGAATTAATATTCAAAAAATTGCTACAACAGTAAAATGCTTTTGAAATTTACTTGATGAGGCTAATTAGAGTTTTAACAACTAATATATGAGATAAACTCTAACAGATTGGTGAGAGAGAACCAGATTCAAAAAGGAAAGTGATAATTCTAAGTTATTAAAGTTAATATTATATAACAAATAAATTTTTATCCACGTAGTAAGGAGAGAGAATGTCTGCGTAAGCAGTGACATGACAATATTATTTCAGTTTCACCTTTCATATATATGTAATTAGATTTGGGAACATGAATTATGTACTACCTATAAATGTAAGAACAATTTTTGACAATTTTTAAAAACTGCCAAGGCAAAAACTTAATGCAAAGTTGCTTAAACGTGTCATAAATAGGAACGACAAGATACTGTTGCCAAACATTTCTGACATTTTAACACAAGTGTCATTAGTGTCGCATGATTAACATTGACTATTGACTTCATGTGAGACACTTATAAGTGTCGCATATAAAGCGCCGTAAGTGGCCGACGTGTATCAAAAGTGTCGGGAATTCTAGATGGACAAATTTGTGACGTTTGAGAAATGCGCTAAAAAGTATCTGGAGACCTCTTTGTGACACTTTTTTTGTGTCGCCATAACTTCTTTTTTTTCCGTAACGGGGAGAAAATAAAAGAAAAGAAAAGATCAGCGATGGTGCAGGGGGTGGGTAATGGTGGTGGTGTAAGGTGGTGGGGTCACTGTGGTGGTGTATGGTGGTTGGCATTGGTGTGTGGGTGGTGGGGTAAGCAATGTCCAAGGTATAGCGATGGTTTGGGAAAAAAGAGAGGAAAGAAAAAAAGAAGAGAAGAAAAGAAAAGGAATTCACCTCATAAGTTATATAGGTAATATAGTCATTTATTCGAACCATTGAATATTTTACGGTTCTGTTTGGTAAACAGAAACCACTGCTATTTATCAAACTAACGGACACTGTGTAATTCACTCTAACACCAATGTATTTAATAAAATGCAGTCATTAGAATAAAATAATCAGATTAGATCATACGATTTGAGTGGATTAAAGGGATACTTAATGAAATCACTAAGATATATACAAAACAAATGTAAGATAATTACGTGGAGAGTAGGATGTTGACATTTTAGACAAAAGATTCGGAGATAAAAAAATTTAGGGAGGTTAATTTTATTTTACTTTAAAGAATAAATCAATGTCATTTTTTAAATCAAGTGAGTTACGGCAACAAGAAATAGGCCCTTTCATCCAAATGTCTAAAGTAAATTAATACACTATACACACACGCACACACACACAATAGATTCGTGCAAATGTGCAATAGGTTTTCCTTGGAGCAGGATCGTCTGTTGTAACTAGGGTTACAGCAGACATGCTGTAACTCTAGTTACAGCCGTCCGATTGAGATAGGTTTGAGATGACGGCCTAGATTATGCTACATCATCAAGTCTCTGCTGACCCCAATTCTCTCTCTCTCTCTCTCTCTCCACAATTCCAACTACCGGCAGCCAAGAAACGTTCTACTCCTCCACCTTCCGGCGGCGAAAACACCTCCTTCTCCTCCACCTCCAAACAGTGAACCGGCCTGAAATCGTAGTTTTGCCATGGAAGAACTATCACCTTCCGGCAACTATATAGCCGGAAGGTGGGCATAGGATTAGTGGTGATGGTGGTGGTCCTGAATTACGATGGTGGCCGGCACGGTGGTGGTGACACAGGCTGTACGGAGACGGGAGACGACCAACGAGATAAGGGAGATAAGGCCATCTATGCTATATCGTCGCTGGAAAATGGAGGGTCGTCGTCGTCGGAAGCTGGAGAGTCGTCGTTGCCGGAAGTGGAGGTCGTCGCCGGCAGATTGACTGTAGAGAGAGAAGATCAGGGTGCTCTCTCTCTTTGGACTTCACGCCAACAATTCGGAAACAGAAGTTTGCTGACGTGGCTTGATCGTGGCCTTCGAAATTGATCGGATGGTTGTAACTAGAGCTACAGCATGTCTGCTGTAACCCTAGTTACAGCAGACAATCCGGATCCGTTTTCCTTCTATCTCAAAACAGCATTGATGAGCCAGAGAGGCAGATGAGTCAAATTAAATGTGGAGCAGCCACCAGAGCTTCGTGCAACAGGTTTTCCTTCTATCTCAAAACCGCATTGATGAGCCAGAGCTACCACAGCCAGCTGCTTTGGCAGGTTCTCCACTACAGCCAGCTGCTTCTGCAGGTTCTCCACTACAGCGAGAACCTGCAGAAGCAGCTGGCTGTAGTAGCTTTCATATTTAATTTGGCTCATCTGCTCACGTATGAAGCTTGAAGATAAAGAACCTTTACTGGCCCAAATCAAAAGTCAAGTGTTCCTTTCTTCCATTTACGTTAGCTTTCAACGGGCATCTGCAGAGACTCAGAGACTAAAGGTAAAGGTTCTTTCTTATCTTCAAGCTTCACGCGTATTTCCCTCAAATCTTGCACCATTTGTTTACACCCATCAGTCTCATTTCAATGGGAGAGCTAGAATTTTGGCCACTGCGCTCACCAGATTATCGTCTGAGCTTCTAAGCAGTTACTCCTCCAGTTCCGAGTCCTCCAATCCAGGCAAAGATGTGGTATAATTCATGTACATATTTTTCATTGATGCTTACAAAGGAAACATATGACGCGATAAGGATTTATTGCTTGCATTCAATCTAAAATTACCTAGTAAAATAAGAATGAAAATAATCTTCTCTGTTTCCATGTTTACAGATTACAAATACATGCTTCACAAAGAGGGCATGGGATGGATTTGTTGGTGGTGCCTCTTTCGCATTTGTCCACTATCACCGCACAAGGGACTGAGAACATCTCATGAAAGCTCTTTTAGGAGGATGGGATAGCTGCTAGAATCTTAGCCAAGAGCGGACATGACCGAAAATCTATTCTAGAAATAGTGGATGAGTTCTTATCGAAGCAACATGAGATGTTCGCAGTCCATTGTGCGGTGATGGGTGATGAACGCGTCTTGACACTAGCTCCACATCTGAACAACGTGTTGCACGTTGCAAGAAATCACTCAAAAAGTTGTGGGCAAGACTTGATCTCTGTCGAGCATCTAATGCTAGCATTATATGCCGACGATAGATTTGGTCTGCCTTTCTACAGGCGCCTGCAGCTGAATGAGACCGATCTGAAGGATGCATTCCCTCGTGTTCGCAGAGGCGAGGGTTCAACTGATAGAGGTAGTAACGTCCTCTTATATTCATGTTTTTGACATAACGTCCCACTGAGTTGCTTGCTTTTTTTGTATCTTTGACCTTTGTCACTTCTCTAGGCTAAATATGGTCAGACAACGACCTTTACTACATGCTTGTCAATAGTACACAGTTCATAATATTCGGGTTGTTATACTAATTTGTTTTCTGTTAAGTGCCCTCAGTCTGGTTAATAATTCAGATGACTTCCATGAGAACTTAGATAGTGTGTTAATGCTGCAGCACCAGGGATCTTGTGGATACTAGTTCTATAGATGTTTTTGTCTTTTTGGGCAACCAGAAAATATTCTGATGTCTTCTTGTAAGGCTAGTTGCAAACTACTCAAATTATAAAGTGGTAAAACTAATGTCAGCATTGCCTTGTTCTCCAAAAGGCTGCATTTTACGCTGGTTGACAGATTAGGGGACTCTGGTTCCAAAAGGCCGGCACGGTGGTGGTGACACAGGCTGTACGGAGACGGGAGACGACCGACGAGATAAGGGAGACAAGGCCATCTATGCTATATCGTCGCTGGAAAATGGAGGGTCGTCGTCGCCAGAAGCTGGAGAGTCGTCGTTGCCGGAAGTGGAAGTCGTCGCCGGCAGATTGACTGTAGAGAAAGAAGATCAGGGTGCTCTCTCTCTCTTTGGACTTCACGCCAACAATTGGGAAACAGAAGTTTGCTGACGTGGCTTGATCGTGGCCTTCGAAATTGATCGGATGGCTGTAACTAGAGCTACAGCATGTCTGTTGTAACCCTAGTTACAGCAGACAATCCGGATCCGTTTTCCTTCTATCTCAAAACAGCATTGATGAGCCAGAGAGACAGATGAGTCAAATTAAATGTGGAGCAGCTACCAGAGCTTCGTGCAACAGGTTTTCCTTCTATCTCAAAACCGCATTAATGAGCCAGAGCTACCACAGCCAGCTGCTTCGGCAGGTTCTCCACTACAGCCAGCTGCTTCTGCAGGTTCTCCACTACAGCGAGAACCTGCAGAAGCAGCTGGCTGTAGTAACTTTCATATTTAATTTGGCTCCTCTGCTCACGTATGAAGCTTGAAGATAAAGAACCTTTACTGGCCCAAATCAAAAGTCAAGTGTTCCTTTCTTCCATTTACGTTAGCTTTCAACGGGCATCTGCAGAGACTCAGAGACTAAAGGCAAAGGTTCTTTCTTATCTTCAAGCTTCACGCGTATTTCCCTCAAATCTTGCACCATTTGTTTACACCCATCAGTCTCATTTCAATGGGAGAGCTAGAATTTCGGCCACCGCGCTCACCAGATTATCGTCTGAGCTTCTAAGCAGTTACTCCTCCAGTTCCGAGTCCTCCAATCCAGGCAAAGATGTGGTATAATTCATGTACATATTTTTCATTGATGCTTACAAAGGAAAAATATGACGCGATAAGGATTTATTGCTTGCATTCAATCTAAAATTACCTAGTAAAATAAGAATGAAAATAATCTTCTCTGTTTCCATGTTTACAGATTACAAATACATGCTTCACAAAGAGGGCATGGGATGGATTTGTTGGTGGTGCCTCTTTCGCATTTGTCCACTATCACCGCACAAGGGACTGAGAACATCTCATGAAAGCTCTTTTAGGAGGATGGGATAGCTGCTAGAATCTTAGCCAAGAGCGGACATGACCGAAAATCTATTCTAGAAATAGTGGATGAGTTCTTATCGAAGCAACATGAGATGTTCGCAGTCCATTGTGCGGTGATGGGTGATGAACGCGTCTTGACACTAGCTCCACATCTGAACAACGTGTTGCACGTTGCAAGAAATCACTCAAAAAGTTGTGGGCAAGACTTGATCTCCGTCGAGCATCTAATGCTAGCATTATATGCCGACGAATAGATTTGGTCTGCCTTTCTACAGGCGCCTGCAGCTGAATGAGACCGATCTGAAGGATGCATTCCCTCGTGTTCGCAGAGGCGAGGGTTCAGCTGATAGAGGTAGTAACGTCCTCTTATATTCATGTTTTTGACATAACGTCCCACTGAGTTGCTTGCTGTTTTTTGTATCTTTGACCTTTGTCACTTCTCTAGGCTAAATATGGTCAGACAACGACCTTTACTACATGCTTGTCAATAGTACACAGTTCATAATATTCGGGTTGTTATACTAATTTGTTTTCTGTTAAGTGCCCTCAGTCTGGTTAATAATTCAGATGACTTCCATAAGAACTTAGATAGTGTGTTAATGCTGCAGCACCAGGGATCTTGTGGATACTAGTTCTATAGATGTTTTTGACTTTTTGGGCAACCAGAAAATATTCTGATGTCTTCTTGTAAGGCTAGTTGCAAACTACTCAAATTATAAAGTGGTAAAACTAATGTCAGCATTATCTTGTTCTCCAAAAGGCTGCATTTTAGGCTGGTTGACAGATTAGGGGACTCTGGTTCCAAAAGGCCGGCACGGTGGTGGTGACACAGGCTGTACGGAGACGGGAGACGACCGACGAGATAAGGGAGACAAGGCCATCTATGCTATATCGTCGCTGGAAAATGGAGGGTCGTCGTCGCCAGAAGCTGGAGAGTCGTCGTTGCCGGAAGTGGAAGTTGTCGCCGGCAGATTGACTGTAGAGAAAGAAGATCAGGGTGCTCTCTCTCTCTTTGGACTTCACGCCAACAATTGGGAAACAGAAGTTTGCTGACGTGGCTTGATCGTGGCCTTCGAAATTGATCGGATGGCTGTAACTAGAGCTACAGCATGTCTGCTGTAACCCTAGTTACAGCAGACAATCCGGATCCGTTTTCCTTCTATCTCAAAACAGCATTGATGAGCCAGAGAGACAGATGAGTCAAATTAAATGTGGAGCAGCTACCAGAGCTTCGTGCAACAGGTTTTCCTTCTATCTCAAAACCGCATTGATGAGCCAGAGCTACCACAGCCAGCTGCTTCGGCAGGTTCTCCACTACAGCCAGCTGCTTCTGCAGGTTCTCCACTACAGCGAGAACCTGCAGAAGCAGCTGGCTGTAGTAGCTTTCATATTTAATTTGGCTCCTCTGCTCACGTATGAAGCTTGAAGATAAAGAACCTTTACTGGCCCAAATCAAAAGTCAAGTGTTCCTTTCTTCCATTTACGTTAGCTTTCAACGGGCATCTGCAGAGACTCAGAGACTAAAGGCAAAGGTTCTTTCTTATCTTCAAGCTTCACGCGTATTTTCCTCAAATCTTGCACCATTTGTTTACACCCATCAGTCTCATTTCAATGGGAGAGCTAGAATTTCGGCCACCGCGCTCACCAGATTATCGTCTGAGCTTCTAAGCAGTTACTCCTCCAGTTCCGAGTCCTCCAATCCAGGCAAAGATGTGGTATAATTCATGTACATATTTTTCATTGATGCTTACAAAGGAAAAATATGACGCGATAAGGATTTATTGCTTGCATTCAATCTAAAATTACCTAGTAAAATAAGAATGAAAATAATCTTCTCTGTTTCCATGTTTACAGATTACAAATACATGCTTTACAAAGAGGGCATGGGATGGATTTGTTGGTGGTGCCTCTTTCGCATTTGTCCACTATCACCGCACAAGGGACTGAGAACATCTCATGAAAGCTCTTTTAGGAGGATGGGATAGCTGCTAGAATCTTAGCCAAGAGCGGACATGACCGAAAATCTATTCTAGAAATAGTGGATGAGTTCTTATCGAAGCAACATGAGATGTTCGCAGTCCATTGTGCGGTGATGGGTGATGAACGCGTCTTGACACTAGCTCCACATGTGAACAACGTGTTGCACGTTACAAGAAATCACTCAAAAAGTTGTGGGCAAGACTTGATCTCCGTCGAGCATCTAATGCTAGCATTATATGCCGACGATAGATTTGGTCTGCCTTTCTACAGGCGCCTGCAGCTGAATGAGACCGATCTGAAGGATGCATTCCCTCGTGTTCGCAGAGGCGAGGGTTCAACTGATAGAGGTAGTAACGTCCTCTTATATTCATGTTTTTGACATAACGTCCCACTGAGTTGCTTGTTGTGTGTTGTATCTTTGACCTTTGTCACTTCTCTAGGCTAAATATGGTCAGACAACGACCTTTACTACATGCTTGTCAATAGTACACAGTTCATAATATTCGGGTTGTTATACTAATTTGTTTTCTGTTAAGTGCCCTCAGTCTGGTTAATAATTCAGATGACTTCCATGAGAACTTAGATAGTGTGTTAATGCTGCAGCCCCAGGGATCTTGTGGATACTAGTTCTATAGATGTTTTTGTCTTTTTGGGCAACCAGAAAATATTCTGATGTCTTCTTGTAAGGCTAGTTGCAAACTACTCAAATTATAAAGTGGTAAAACTAATGTCAGCATTGCCTTGTTCTCCAAAAGGCTGCATTTTACGCTGGTTGACAGATTAGGGGACTCTGGTTCCAAAAGGCCGGCACGGTGGTGGTGACACAGGCTGTACGGAGACGGGAGACGACCGACGAGATAAGGGAGACAAGGCCATCTATGCTATATCGTCGCTGGAAAATGGAGGGTCGTCGTCGCCAGAAGCTGGAGAGTCGTCGTTGCCGGAAGTGGAAGTTGTCGCCGGCAGATTGACTGTAGAGAAAGAAGATCAGGGTGCTCTCTCTCTCTTTGGACTTCACGCCAACAATTGGGAAACAGAAGTTTGCTGACGTGGCTTGATCGTGGCCTTCGAAATTGATCGGATGGCTGTAACTAGAGCTACAGCATGTCTGCTGTAACCCTAGTTACAGCAGACAATCCGGATCCGTTTTCCTTCTATCTCAAAACAGCATTGATGAGCCAGAGAGACAGATGAGTCAAATTAAATGTGGAGCAGCTACCAGAGCTTCGTGCAACAGGTTTTCCTTCTATCTCAAAACCGCATTGATGAGCCAGAGCTACCACAGCCAGCTGCTTCGGCAGGTTCTCCACTACAGCCAGCTGCTTCTGCAGGTTCTCCACTACAGCGAGAACCTGCAGAAGCAGCTGGCTGTAGTAGCTTTCATATTTAATTTGGCTCCTCTGCTCACGTATGAAGCTTGAAGATAAAGAACCTTTACTGGCCCAAATCAAAAGTCAAGTGTTCCTTTCTTCCATTTACGTTAGCTTTCAACGGGCATCTGCAGAGACTCAGAGACTAAAGGCAAAGGTTCTTTCTTATCTTCAAGCTTCACGCGTATTTTCCTCAAATCTTGCACCATTTGTTTACACCCATCAGTCTCATTTCAATGGGAGAGCTAGAATTTCGGCCACCGCGCTCACCAGATTATCGTCTGAGCTTCTAAGCAGTTACTCCTCCAGTTCCGAGTCCTCCAATCCAGGCAAAGATGTGGTATAATTCATGTACATATTTTTCATTGATGCTTACAAAGGAAAAATATGACGCGATAAGGATTTATTGCTTGCATTCAATCTAAAATTACCTAGTAAAATAAGAATGAAAATAATCTTCTCTGTTTCCATGTTTACAGATTACAAATACATGCTTTACAAAGAGGGCATGGGATGGATTTGTTGGTGGTGCCTCTTTCGCATTTGTCCACTATCACCGCACAAGGGACTGAGAACATCTCATGAAAGCTCTTTTAGGAGGATGGGATAGCTGCTAGAATCTTAGCCAAGAGCGGACATGACCGAAAATCTATTCTAGAAATAGTGGATGAGTTCTTATCGAAGCAACATGAGATGTTCGCAGTCCATTGTGCGGTGATGGGTGATGAACGCGTCTTGACACTAGCTCCACATGTGAACAACGTGTTGCACGTTACAAGAAATCACTCAAAAAGTTGTGGGCAAGACTTGATCTCCGTCGAGCATCTAATGCTAGCATTATATGCCGACGATAGATTTGGTCTGCCTTTCTACAGGCGCCTGCAGCTGAATGAGACCGATCTGAAGGATGCATTCCCTCGTGTTCGCAGAGGCGAGGGTTCAACTGATAGAGGTAGTAACGTCCTCTTATATTCATGTTTTTGACATAACGTCCCACTGAGTTGCTTGTTGTGTGTTGTATCTTTGACCTTTGTCACTTCTCTAGGCTAAATATGGTCAGACAACGACCTTTACTACATGCTTATCAATTGTACACAGTTCATAATATTCGGGTTGTTATACTAATTTGTTTTCTGTTAAGTGCCCTCAGTCTGGTTAATAATTCAGATGACTTCCATGAGAACTTAGATAGTGTGTTAATGCTGCAGCCCCAGGGATCTTGTGGATACTAGTTCTATAGATGTTTTTGTCTTTTTGGGCAACCAGAAAATATTCTGATGTCTTCTTGTAAGGCTAGTTGCAAACTACTCAAATTATAATGTGGTAAAACTAATGTCAGCATTGCCTTGTTCTCCAAAAGGCTGCATTTTACGCTGGTTGACAGATTAGGGGACTCTGGTTCCAAAAGGCCGGCACGGTGGTGGTGACACAGGCTGTACGGAGACGGGAGACGACCGACGAGATAAGGGAGACAAGGCCATCTATGCTATATCGTCGCTGGAAAATGGAGGGTCGTCGTCGCCGGAAGCTGGAGAGTCGTCGTTGCCGGAAGTGGAGGTCGTCGCCGGCAGATTGACTGTAGAGAGAGAAGATCAGGGTGCTCTCTCTCTTTGGACTTCACGCCAACAATTGGCAAACAGAAGTTTGCTTACGTGGAGGACTCGTGGCCTTCGAAATTGATCGGATGGCTGTAACTAGAGCTACAGCATGTCTGCTGTAACCCTAGTTACAGCAGACAATCCGGATCCGTTTTCCTTCTATCTCAAAATAGCATTGATGAGCCAGAGAGACAGAGGAGTCAAATTAAATGTGGAGCAGCTACCAGAGCTTCGTGCAACAGGTTTTCCTTCTATCTCAAAACCGCATTGATGAGCCAGAGCTACCACAGCCAGCTGCTTCGGCAGGTTCTCCACTACAGCCAGCTGCTTCTGCAGGTTCTCCACTACAGCGAGAACCTGCAGAAGCAGCTGGCTGTAGTAGCTTTCATATTTAATTTGGCTCCTCTGCTCACGTATGAAGCTTGAAGATAAAGAACCTTTACTGGCCCAAATCAAAAGTCAAGTGTTCCTTTCTTCCATTTACGTTAGCTTTCAACGGGCATCTGCAGAGACTCAGAGACTAAAGGCAAAGGTTCTTTCTTATCTTCAAGCTTCACGCGTATTTTCCTCAAATCTTGCACCATTTGTTTACACCCATCAGTCTCATTTCAATGGGAAAGCTAGAATTTCGGCCACCGCGCTCACCAGATTATCGTCTGAGCTTCTAAGCAGTTACTCCTCCAGTTCCGAGTCCTCCAATCCAGGCAAAGATGTGGTATAATTCATGTACATATTTTTCATTGATGCTTACAAAGGAAAAATATGACGCGATAAGGATTTATTGCTTGCATTCAATCTAAAATTACCTAGTAAAATAAGAATGAAAATAATCTTCTCTGTTTCCATGTTTACAGATTACAAATACATGCTTTACAAAGAGGGCATGGGATGGATTTGTTGGTGGTGCCTCTTTCGCATTTGTCCACTATCACCGCACAAGGGACTGAGAACATCTCATGAAAGCTCTTTTAGGAGGATGGGATAGCTGCTAGAATCTTAGCCAAGAGCGGACATGACCGAAAATCTATTCTAGAAATAGTGGATGAGTTCTTATCGAAGCAACATGAGATGTTCGCAGTCCATTGTGCGGTGATGGGTGATGAACGCGTCTTGACACTAGCTCCACATGTGAACAACGTGTTGCACGTTACAAGAAATCACTCAAAAAGTTGTGGGCAAGACTTGATCTCCGTCGAGCATCTAATGCTAGCATTATATGCCGACGATAGATTTGGTCTGCCTTTCTACAGGCGCCTGCAGCTGAATGAGACCGATCTGAAGGATGCATTCCCTCGTGTTCGCAGAGGCGAGGGTTCAACTGATAGAGGTAGTAACGTCCTCTTATATTCATGTTTTTGACATAACGTCCCACTGAGTTGCTTGTTGTGTGTTGTATCTTTGACCTTTGTCACTTCTCTAGGCTAAATATGGTCAGACAACGACCTTTACTACATGCTTATCAATTGTACACAGTTCATAATATTCGGGTTGTTATACTAATTTGTTTTCTGTTAAGTGCCCTCAGTCTGGTTAATAATTCAGATGACTTCCATGAGAACTTAGATAGTGTGTTAATGCTGCAGCCCCAGGGATCTTGTGGATACTAGTTCTATAGATGTTTTTGTCTTTTTGGGCAACCAGAAAATATTCTGATGTCTTCTTGTAAGGCTAGTTGCAAACTACTCAAATTATAATGTGGTAAAACTAATGTCAGCATTGCCTTGTTCTCCAAAAGGCTGCATTTTACGCTGGTTGACAGATTAGGGGACTCTGGTTCCAAAAGGCCGGCACGGTGGTGGTGACACAGGCTGTACGGAGACGGGAGACGACCGACGAGATAAGGGAGACAAGGCCATCTATGCTATATCGTCGCTGGAAAATGGAGGGTCGTCGTCGCCGGAAGCTGGAGAGTCGTCGTTGCCGGAAGTGGAGGTCGTCGCCGGCAGATTGACTGTAGAGAGAGAAGATCAGGGTGCTCTCTCTCTTTGGACTTCACGCCAACAATTGGGAAACAGAAGTTTGCTGACGTGGCTTGATCGTGGCCTTCGAAATTGATCGGATGGCTGTAACTAGAGCTACAGCATGTCTGCTGTAACCCTAGTTACAGCAGACAATCCGGATCCGTTTTCCTTCTATCTCAAAATAGCATTGATGAGCCAGAGAGACAGAGGAGTCAAATTAAATGTGGAGCAGCTACCAGAGCTTCGTGCAACAGGTTTTCCTTCTATCTCAAAACCGCATTGATGAGCCAGAGCTACCACAGCCAGCTGCTTCGGCAGGTTCTCCACTACAGCCAGCTGCTTCTGCAGGTTCTCCACTACAGCGAGAACCTGCAGAAGCAGCTGGCTGTAGTAGCTTTCATATTTAATTTGGCTCCTCTGCTCACGTATGAAGCTTGAAGATAAAGAACCTTTACTGGCCCAAATCAAAAGTCAAGTGTTCCTTTCTTCCATTTACGTTAGCTTTCAACGGGCATCTGCAGAGACTCAGAGACTAAAGGCAAAGGTTCTTTCTTATCTTCAAGCTTCACGCGTATTTTCCTCAAATCTTGCACCATTTGTTTACACCCATCAGTCTCATTTCAATGGGAGAGCTAGAATTTCGGCCACCGCGCTCACCAGATTATCGTCTGAGCTTCTAAGCAGTTACTCCTCCAGTTCCGAGTCCTCCAATCCAGGCAAAGATGTGGTATAATTCATGTACATATTTTTCATTGATGCTTACAAAGGAAAAATATGACGCGATAAGGATTTATTGCTTGCATTCAATCTAAAATTACCTAGTAAAATAAGAATGAAAATAATCTTCTCTGTTTCCATGTTTACAGATTACAAATACATGCTTTACAAAGAGGGCATGGGATGGATTTGTTGGTGGTGCCTCTTTCGCATTTGTCCACTATCACCGCACAAGGGACTGAGAACATCTCATGAAAGCTCTTTTAGGAGGATGGGATAGCTGCTAGAATCTTAGCCAAGAGCGGACATGACCGAAAATCTATTCTAGAAATAGTGGATGAGTTCTTATCGAAGCAACATGAGATGTTCGCAGTCCATTGTGCGGTGATGGGTGATGAACGCGTCTTGACACTAGCTCCATATGTGAACAACGTGTTGCACGTTACAAGAAATCACTCAAAAAGTTGTGGGCAAGACTTGATCTCCGTCGAGCATCTAATGCTAGCATTATATGCCGACGATAGATTTGGTCTGCCTTTCTACAGGCGCCTGCAGCTGAATGAGACCGATCTGAAGGATGCATTCCCTCGTGTTCGCAGAGGCGAGGGTTCAACTGATAGAGGTAGTAACGTCCTCTTATATTCATGTTTTTGACATAACGTCCCACTGAGTTGCTTGTTGTGTGTTGTGTCTTTGACCTTTGTCACTTTTCTAGGCTAAATATGGTCCGACAACGACCTTTACTACATGCTTGTCAATAGTACACAGTTCATAATATTCGGGTTGTTATACTAATTTGTTTTCTGTTAAGTGCCCTCAGTCTGGTTAATAATTCAGATGACTTCCATGAGAACTTAGATAGTGTGTTAATGCTGCAGCCCCAGGGATCTTGTGGATACTAGTTCTATAGATGTTTTTGTCTTTTTGGGCAACCAGAAAATATTATGATGTCTTCTTGTAAGGCTAGTTGCAAACTACTCAAATTATAAAGTGGTAAAACTAATGTCAGCATTGCCTTGTTCTCCAAAAGGCTGCATTTTACGCTGGTTGACAGATTAGGGGACTCTGGTTCCAAAAGGCCGGCACGGTGGTGGTGACACAGGCTGTACGGAGACGGGAGACGACCGACGAGATAAGGGAGACAAGGCCATCTATGCTATATCGTCGCTGGAAAATGGAGGGTCGTTGTCGCCGGAAGCTGGAGAGTCGTCGTTGCCGGAAGTGGAGGTCGTCGCCGGCAGATTGACTGTAGAGAGAGAAGATCAGGGTGCTCTCTCACTTTGGACTTCACGCCAACAATTGGGAAACAGAAGTTTGCTGACGTGGCTTGATCGTGGCCTTCGAAATTGATCGGATGGCTGTAACTAGAGCTATAGCATGTCTGCTGTAACCCTAGTTACAGCAGACAATCCGGATCCGTTTTCCTTCTATCTCAAAATAGCATTGATGAGCCAGAGAGACAGAGGAGTCAAATTAAATGTGGAGCAGCTACCAGAGCTTCGTGCAACAGGTTTTCCTTCTATCTCAAAACCGCATTGATGAGCCAGAGCTACCACAGCCAGCTGCTTCGGCAGGTTCTCCACTACAGCCAGCTGCTTCTGCAGGTTCTCCACTACAGCGAGAACCTGCAGAAGCAGCTGGCTGTAGTAGCTTTCATATTTAATTTGGCTCCTCTGCTCACGTATGAAGCTTGAAGATAAAGAACCTTTACTGGCCCAAATCAAAAGTCAAGTGTTCCTTTCTTCCATTTACGTTAGCTTTCAACGGGCATCTGCAGAGACTCAGAGACTAAAGGCAAAGGTTCTTTCTTATCTTCAAGCTTCACGCGTATTTCCCTCAAATCTTGCACCATTTGTTTACACCCATCAGTCTCATTTCAATGGGAGAGCTAGAATTTCGGCCACCGCGCTCACCAGATTATCGTCTGAGCTTCTAAGCAGTTACTCCTCCAGTTCCGAGTCCTCCAATCCAGGCAAAGTTGTGGTATAATTCATGTACATATTTTTCATTGATGCTTACAAAGGAAACATATGATGCGATAAGGATTTATTGCTTGCATTCAATCTAAAATTACCTAGTAAAATAAGAATGAAAATAATCTTCTATGTTTCCATGTTTACAGATTACAAATACATGCTTTACAAAGAGGGCATGGGATGGATTTGTTGGTGGTGCCTCTTTCGCATTTGTCCACTATCACCGCACAAGGGACTGAGAACTTCTCATGAAAGCTCTTTTAGGAGGATGGGATAGCTGCTAGAATCTTAGCCAAGAGCAGACATGACCGAAAATCTATTCTAGAAATAGTGGATGAGTTCTTATCGAAGCAACATGAGATGTTCGCAGTCCATTGTGCGGTGATGGGTGATGAACGCGTCTTGACACTAGCTCCACATCTGAACAACGTGTTGCACGTTGCAAGAAATCACTCAAAAAGTTGTGGGCAAGACTTGATCTCCGTCGAGCATCTAATGCTAGCATTATATGCCGACGATAGATTTGGTCTGCCTTTCTACAGGCGCCTGCAGCTGAATGAGACCGATCTGAAGGATGCATTCCCTCGTGTTCGCAGAGGCGAGGGTTCAGCTGATAGAGGTAGTAACGTCCTCTTATATTCATGTTTTTGACATAATGTCCCACTGAGTTGCTTGCTGTTTTTTGTATCTTTGACCTTTGTCACTTCTCTAGGCTAAATATGGTCCGACAACGACATTTACTACATGCTTGTCAATAGTACACAGCTCATAATATTCGGGTTGTTATACTAATTTGTTTTCTGTTAAGTGCCCTCAGTCTGGTTAATAATTCAGATGACTTCCATGAGAACTTAGATAGTGTGTTAATGTTGCAGCACCAGGGATCTTGTGGATACTAGTTCTATAGATGTTTTTGTCTTTTTGGGCAACCAGAAAATATTCTGATGTCTTCTTGTAAGGCTAGTTGCAAACTACTCAAATTATAAAGTGGTAAAACTAATGTCAGCATTGCCTTGTTCTCCAAAAGGCTGCATTTTACGCTGGTTGACAAATTAGGGAACTCTGGTTCCAGGAGTTTCATCACTTTCGGGTGGAACTTGCTACTTTGGTTCCAGAAATCCATTTTCGTGCAGGTTGAAGAGTTGCTGCTTTGGTTCCAAAATCAATTGTCTTTCAGGTCGAAGCATAACAACAATTGACTTCATCTAACCGTCAGCAGTATGCTTTTGGTAATAGAAAATAGACATAAGTCCTGAATAAAATGCAAATGTTAATGCATTTGACTGGTCCTTACATTATGTGCAATGTTGAAATTTTAGGTAATTCTGCTAGAGCAAGCTGTGGTTCTGTATTCTTGTCTACTGCATTTGCTAATTATTTTGCCTTCCTCACAAGTATAACATATATCCAATTCTTCTTAATAGTCCCTGTGCTACCTGAGCTACCCAAAGAGGATGAAGAACAAACCATCCGGCCTCCAGGTGGGCATATTTGCAACTGAAACATTCATTTACCATATAATAAACAGTTTTATCTTGTTTGATAATAATGTCTGCCTAATCAAAGTAAAAATAAAAGCATAATGCGTGTACATTATGCATCAATACGGATGCCTGAGCTTGCCTCCTCTCCTTAGCTTTGAAATGTTAAAGTTGAGTTAAACTATTCTGCTACAGCAATCTGAAGTTCTGTATTGTTGGCTAATCTCTGCCTAATATCAGCTCTTCGACTCTAAGTACCTGTTCTTGCTATCTGTGGTGGTGGCTTTTGGTTTATATCGCTCGGTGAGCTAGCTTGATCGTGGGCACTGGGAACTAAGACGGCTAAGTCTACCGTGGATCTCTGCTTTTACTCTGCTTGCTTAGATGAATGAGATACATTGCTTTTACTCTGCTTGCTTAGATGAATGAGATACATATTCTTGTCGTCGTTGAAACTAAATTAAGTAGCACTTCATTTACTTTGACTGGCATGTATTTGGATGGACTATGTAGCCTGGTTGCTCTGCTTTTACCCTGCTCGCTTAGATGAATGAGATTCATACTCTTGTCGTCCTTGAAACTAAATTAAGTAGCACGTCATTTACTTTGAGTGGCACGTATTTGGATGGACTATTCGTGATGATGACCCAGGGACACATGAAGGGGTGCCTCCTCACAAAGGGGGTATCTAATTAGTATGCTTGACTACTTCCCTCATCTCTTTCCTATCGGAATGTAGGGGGGGCGCTATTCCTGAATAGGAATAGAGTAGAGGCCTTGACCATGCGAGTAGAATGGTCTTAACTAATTACATTAATCCCTAGTTTTTTTTTTACTCCTTTATTTAACTTTCTGCGTTGGGTGTAACATGATCACAAGCCGGCATGGCAAGCAAAAAGCCAACAACATCCAAATGTTGCTGGTGGCAAAAGGTTTGAACCCGCTTGCTTCTGTTGTCTGAACAATTTCTTCTCTAATAAATGGGGATATATCGCTATCCCTACGGTTGGACATTCGTTCAACTTGCTGTGTCTGTCATTAGTGGTCTCTAATTGAAACAGTAGTTGGGTTTTTTAACATGAAAGATTTACAGATGTAGTGAGTTGTACGAGTAGTTGGGCATATGAACAAAAAAAGAATGAAGCAATTGGAATGAAGAACAATTGCTTCATTCTTTTAATGGTTCTCAACGTCAAAGGAAGGTAAAAAGTATCTAGAAAGGACCAAATAGGATGGCGAAGGACGCCCATCTTACCATTTGGTGTTTTACCTATTGACCATAGTTTGGGACCTGTTAGTAGTAAATAGTAAACATTTTTAACCACAAATGAGCTAACGAGGTAATTGAACTTTTTATTTATCCCTCTTTTTGAAATAATTTTACACCTCTCCTAAAAAATTAACAGTGATCATTAAAATGTAAATATTTGTATAAATTTAAGCTTACGACCAAATGAAGAAAACACGTACGTGCGTAGTGCCATTTAATCACGTGCTTTAAATGGAACGCTGGATCATGGCTTTAACAGCCATAAATAGTGGTAGTAGTTGTGACTTGTGAGAAGGGAGATGCAGTGTTGAGGTAATTAAATGGTGCAAGGTTACGATGATTATGATGGTAAAGATATCTCAGAATTACTAAGCAACAATGTTATAACGGCAAATAAATCATGAGAAATTCGTTGTAAAAACCGTAATAGCATATTTTAGAAACCGAGCTCACAGGGTCTTGATGCAAGCAAGTATGGATTTTCAAGTTGGAATCTAATGCTTCCCCTCATTCAAGATAACGAGAAAAAAAATTACGGGATCATGCTTACATCCACCTTCTTTTATATTTGTTCTGAATTCAGTCTTTGATCATTATTTTGTTGATTTTCTTCTGGGCTAATGGTGCGTCTTTAAGATCGGTAAGAAAAGACGTTTAATTTCAGTTGACGTTAAAGTTAGTACAAAGATATCCTTTAATATCCAAAGAAAAATATTAAAGTAGACCTCAATAGAAAATGGGAATTGAAAATGACAATTCATAAAATGAGAAGTGAAAGTTTGAATAACACAGAAAATATACTTGTAACGAGCGACAATTAACGACCGACCATATAAATTTGTTTAATTGAACACAATATTTTTAGCGACAGATATCCAATGGAGCCACGCACGCACGCACGCGCACACTCTCCCTAACCAACAGTCACGCATTCACGGCAAAACCCCGGAGAGAATCACAATGGAATCCGAAGCAGCAGCGAACTCAGAAACCGTGGTTTCACGCGGCGATCCGACTCGGCGGTCGGCACAGCATACGAAATGCCAGGAGGAAGAAGGAGCCGAGGATCGAAGTGAAGAAGCAAAACCGCCGCCTCCGCCAGACCAGAAGGAAATACTGAGGGCACTGGAGGTGGTGGAGAGGGACTCCGTCGCAATCGCCCAGAGCTTCACCTCTCTCTTTGCTTCCCTCCGCGTCGCTCTCTCTGAGGTCCGTCTCTCATCCGTTTTCTTAGCGATTCGTTGGGCATTTGTGCGTTTATTTACTCTGATTCGATGCGAGTATTTGGTTAATCGATTGCAGTATCTTAAAACATTTCGGTAGAATTTGAGGATCACACATGTTTTGGCAATTACTCGCTCTGTCTTGTTGTCTTTTGACTTTTTACGAATTGTTAGAATGAAGTTAGAGCACGTGGACTTTGACTTCATGGTTTTAATCTTAGTTTGATTTATCAGAAAATGCTTATTTGGTTTGTAGGTACTAGTTGAGTTCATATCTATGTTTTAGAAGCATAAATTATATCATAAGAATTTGCAAAAAGTTGGAGGGAAAAAAATTTGTGAAACGGAGGGAGTTGTTTCTTTACATGTAAAAGAAAAGGAATTATGTCTCGGTTTAATACTTTTTGCCCCTTTAATTCCTAATTTGAAGATGTAAATGTTGACTTTAATAGAGTTTTACTTGATTACAATTCAGAGTTGAATTCTTAATATAATCCCAAGTAATTAGTAAAAGTCAAAGGAGACATTTATGAAATGGAGGGAATATACAAGTTAGTATAAGTTGATTTTTTTGGGACAAATTCAGTTTTTTTCTCCATCGCTGGGATATATGATTGAGTTGTTTCAACATGTTTAACTGTTATGGAATATGTCTCTGTGTTGTAGGTTACTGGACGGTCTGTTGATCATATGCAGTGTTTCAGTGATGCTGCTGGCCACCTTCAAGAATGTGGTAAGTGAAAGTATTGCTATGCATATTGTGCCTTATTTTCACAATAATACTAGGTAGCCTATATGACTAACACCAAAGGAAGGTTTTGATACTAGGTGCAGCCTAGTACCATGATTGGTAACGTAGAAGAGGACTCTTTGAAGCCTATATGACTAGCATTGAAAGGAAGAAGCAATTTTTTTCTGTTTCATTTGTTAGATTGGATTGTGATGGGAGGTCTGAGAACTTTTTCTTTCTATTCTTCTCCCACCCCTGCCCCACCCGGTTTTCACCTTAAAGGGTGTGAGATTGTGAATAATAAGATAGTATACCTCGGATCTCTTAGCAAATTCTTCTGTGAGGAGCCCTGGCCCAACCGTAAAGCTGCTCCATTTGACCTGGAGGTGCGTCATCGAAGACAGTCTCTCCGTGTTGAGCCGCCTTTTTGTTCTTTTTCTATTGTTGGAGTGATTACCAAGCTCGTAGTCTTAAATAGTTTTGGAATATGCATCCCTTTCCTTTGATCTCGTCTTATTCAATTTTACAATGATTAATTTCTAGAGAATAGTTGACTTGGTTAAACAAAAGAGACTTGATAGAGTCTTTCCAAACTGTATGCCATAATCTGGCAATATTAGCGGACATGAGGATAGGCTATGGCTGCTTAATCTTAGTGTTATCTTGGTGCAGCAACTTACGGTTCTGTTTCAGCCGGCGTATTTTGCTTTTATTCACATATGCATTTAGACATGATCTTTTTTTCGGCTATCTTCTGTCCAAAGTCATCTTTGTTGAAAGGATAGGCTATTCAACAATTACGCATTCAATTATGGGAGACGTGCAAATGACCAAAATGCCTAAATGAATCTCTTTGTTACAACAAGTTGAGTGACGTGGTTTGAACCCAAAGTACGCCAAACTAAGCCATTTCGCGGTGGTTCATATATTACACTTGTACACCATGGTGAACAATGACGCCTTTGACCATACGATTGTATATAATAGACAGGCTCTATATCTCGTAAGGACTGTATGCCATATTAGTAAAATTAGGAGAAAACAGACATGTGGTGGCTGCTAACGTAAGTTTTGTTCCAAGGTGTATTCAAACAACAACTTATGGTGGCGCTTTAGTTGATCTTCTGAGTCTTAAGTACCATGAGTTTTTGATACACGTGTGTGTGTTTTAAATAATTGGATGTGCGTGTCACTGCAAGCATCCTACGGGACACATGCTTATGACCAAAATGCCAATAATGATTATCTTTGTCGGTACAAGTTGAGTGATGTATGTTTGAATCTAGATTATGCCAAAATAACCCATTTTGGGTGTGGCCCATATATTGTACTTGTACGTACGTGGTGCTAAATTTGAACACTTTTGTAAATCATTTGGTGCAAAACAGGGAGTTGCTAATGCTTACCTTAAGTGAC
Organism: Escallonia rubra; assembly: GCA_033065855.1. NCBI lineage: Eukaryota > Viridiplantae > Streptophyta > Magnoliopsida > Escalloniales > Escalloniaceae > Escallonia > Escallonia rubra. The sequence goes on from JAVXUO010002276.1 coordinate 60,795, forward strand.
AATTTGTTGTGCATTTGGGTTCAAATGCATATACAGTAGTACTACTAATGTGTAGTCAAAGCTTCTCCTGTTCCTTCTTTCATGCCTGCTACCGTCTTCGATGTCACAATCATCATCATCTACGCCTTTGCCCCAAACTAGTTGTGGTCGGCTACATGCCTTTTCTTCCATTCCTCCCTATCAAGGCACCCTCTGTTACTGTCTTCGACGTAGTTAGGGTATTCATTTACTGTCTAATGCTTGAGCTGACAATTTTAAATGCCAAGGTTTTGGTAGTCAGCAGTGTTGCTCTGGCTGTTAGATGGATTTTATAATGTCATAAATTTAGTTCCTGCACCATGTCTCCACTATATGGTTGCCATAGGTCTTCCTTCATGTCATACCTTTCTGTGCATTGATCGGTATTTCTTGATAAATATAGCTTGTGGTTGTTGCAGTGTTTCTACGTAGTTTGTTGATAGGCTCAGAGACATGCATAACAGAGATTTTTGGGGACTTATTTTCTAATTTTCCATCCCCCAGAAGACTGTTTGTGTTTCTTTTACCTTTCCAGGGTCCGGTAAATTTCTATCCCTTAGAAGACTGTTTGTATATGAGCAGTACCCTTCTCTTTGTTATCTTTTCATGCAGCACTTGATGCAGCAACAAAAGGGAATCGGTATATAAACTCCTGTCTCAGGTATGTTTGCAAATCTTACCTTGACCACTATAAACAGAGTGTATGTGTGTCAACGAGTTTCTCAGGATGGGTGGGATGATTACCAAGCTTATGATAAAGCAGTAACACCGTATTGATATTAAATTCGTGGGTTGCAAGTGTCAGATCTTACCACTGCATAAAAAATGACCCCTAATGAACGACAAGAAAAGTTCTGAGAGTCCCATCAAGCTAGAGGAAAGCTCCAGAAACACAGTTTGATTTTAATTTGTCAATTTTGTATTTTACAGCTCCTAGTGTCTTCTATTTTCAAATCCTTGTAGGCATGTATCTGCCACCAGGCATTTCTGGTCTCATGTGTGTTCAATCAGGTCAAGGACTGGTGACCAGAGTTATAGGAATCTCAAGAAACACCGTTTCTTTATCTTCCAAGCTTTAGTATTCAATATCTCTTGGGTGTTCTATTTTGAGTCCTTGCTAAAGACTTTTCTGCTGAAGGACTGTAGCGCTGCAACTGGCAGCTCAGGTTCACATGTTTTTTATCAGATCAAGGACTGATAAAAGTAGTAAGAAAGTGGAGCTTTTCGTTATTGCTGAATTATTTTGACATCATCACTATTTCACCAAAAAATGGTCATTTAGGTTTTGTTTGATAACTTGTTAGTTTTCAGTTTTTTTCTCCAGTTTTATAAAATGGCGAAAAAAACGCGTTTGGCACAGTTTTCGTTTTTTTTTTCCTTCAGTTTTGAAAATTATTTTTTAAAACTTCCATTTAGGAGTTTTGGATTTTCAGTTTTGATTTTTATTTTGAGACCACCACCACCCTCCCACCGCCATAGCCACCACCCACTGCCATCGGCCAACGCAGCTGCCGGCGGGCCATTGCCTGCGGCCGGCCACCGTCACGCTCCACCACCGCCACCACAAATTACCACTAAAGAAAAAACTCAAAATAAAAACTGAGTAATTAAACACCTATTTGTTTTTGTAAAAAATAAAAACTAAACTGGTTTGATTTTTGTTTTTTTTTTAAACAGAAAACCAAAATTTGAAGTGATTTCAAAGACTATCTTAGTTTGTCTCTTCCTTCTACAGGATGCCAGGGGTTCGACCTACTCTTATTTTTCAAGTGTTATTTCTGGTTGCAGATTAAATGAGGAAATGAAAGGCATCGACAGTCTAGCCTCGCAGTTGTATCCTTCATTGGTTTAACAAGTCCTTTTATTGTGGGTGGGGTGGAGGGGGTATGGATATGCGTACTTTCCCAGTGTTATGGCACCTGATTCCACAATCTACCTGGGAACCAGGGCTGGTGCTTTGCTGCATGCTATATAATACCATAATCTCTTGCTGGCTCCCTTAATGCTTGTTTAGAAAGATCCTGAGGAGAAACGTGGATGCTTTGGACTCGGGTGTGAATAAGCTTCTTCGCCTTCCATGATGTTGATCTTGAGAGAGTTATTCCTTTTTTTGGGTTGCAATCTTGAGCGATTGATTTGGTAAATCATGAAGACTGCTTGGAACTGCCTTCGGCGTTCCTTGTGCTGGTTTATTCAGTGCTTTTTATACGATCCGTGGGGTGGTATTGTAACTTAAAATGACAAACTAACATAAACAAGTAAAGAATGTACTTCAGCGGACCGGCTGGACGGTAATGAGGATATAGTTCGAGCTCTGAAATTTGGCAGCATTTTGCTACTGCATATTTAGTACATATATTCACCATTGGTGTTTGAGTGTTGACTTCATCTTTGCCAATCCAAAGCTATCTGAACAACTTTGGAGGACATACTCCTGCATTGAAAAGAGCGTCTAGTTTGTCTCAGTTTAGAGATCAAAGAGCTGAAAGACGCAGAAAGATTTCTTGGCTGTGTTCATGGTATGAAGCACCTTTGGGACTCGGCTTGTAAAACTATGCTCATGTTTGGGCTTGCGTAGCTAGCTCGTGTTTGTGAAGAGCGTGTATTTTTGTTCAAGCTCGTTTTCCTTGTGGTTAACGAGCATTGTGATCGACCAGTTTGGCTAGTTTCATGTTCATGCTCAAGCTTGAAGCTCTTACTCGTGATTGACCTCGTTTCACTTCATAGTAATTGAATTGCCTTTCCCAATTTCACCCAAATTAGATCATAGATTCATAGTACTATCATTATATTAGATTTCATTGAATTATCACTCATCTATACTTCTATACTATATATAAAGGAAAGACTTAGTTTAGTGTAACACCTCTTTGGTGTTACTAACTACCTATCTAGAATGGTGAAAAGTGACATTCAAAGTAATTTTTTTAAAAAAGTATGACGCAAAATACAAATCTTAAATGGTAAATAATTACTTATAACTACATGTATGGTTTTCATAATTTAAACCTCATTAAAAAATATAACTAAAATAAATTATAAAGCCCAAAATTTGTATTCCAAAAATAACATATTGCTAACTTTATCTTTGTAGATGTTTGGTTTTAACAATTTCAAATTCATTAAAAAATTGTAGTTAAAATCAAATATCTAAGTTTGATATGTTGATAATATTTTACTAATTTATTTTGCCACACGCATGACTAACTTATTTTTTAGCACTTTAAGATTCATTATCAACTTTATTTTTGTACATGCATCGTGCGTGTCGCGGTGACTTGTACTACTTAAGGAAAAACATGGTTTGGTATAACACCATTTTTTGTGTTACATAATTACCAACCTCCTATTTTGACAAGTCGCATTCCTAGAAAAATTTTAAGTGGTAAACAACCTATAAAAAACATGTTTGGTTTTTATAAATTAAAATTTATTAAAAATATATAATTAAAGTAAATTTTAAAATCCAAATTTGGTACGATAATAATATTTTGCTAACTTATTTTTGGAAACACATGTTAGCTTTTTTTCCCCCCGTAATTTAAGATATTTTTTTACTGAACATGGCAATAACAGATGTTTAAATTTTTTAAATAAATTTATACTATTAATTTTATTTTTACACACGTATTGCACGTGTCACGGTGACGTATAAACTATTAAGCTAGTACTCCAAGGCTAATTAATGGCCTTGGACAACCCACCCATGGCGCTTGTTCGGCCGGTGAAAAGCCTAGTGGTCCACGCTGGGCCACAGCGTATTAGAGTGCGAGAGTGGGTTTCTATTATTATTATTATTATTATCTTTTGCTGCATTATCACATGAGTTGCTCTCCATTGTCATATCACATTAGCAATAATTTTGAAACTAAAAGCTGTTTTTACCTTCATTACTTTTTAACAATTTTTGTTGTTTTATCGGCGGCCAAAGCTAGTATCCGTCGTTCCGGTTCCCAATTACGAAATATTGTATGGTCTCAGGCAAATGGTTGTGACCATTTAGAACCGTCATTTATCTCCCTTAGTCGCTCATCCTTTCACATCAGTTGCTCATCATTTAACGGTCTTAAATACTTCAGGACCATACAATATCTAGTCCATTCCTACTCAATCGATGCATGCACAACAAGTCAAAGGGTTAGAATCGCTAGTAAGCTGCGTTTCTCTCGTTTTTCTATTTGATTGTAATAAATACTTTATCAGTTTATCTTGTTCAGAGGAAACATTTATTACTCGGTGCAAGTGGAGATCTCGAGAAGTAAAAAGACAGTCCAACTAATACCTCAAGCAACCATGGCTACCCAAAATATATTAATGATACTACGAAGGCCTTCAACACGTTGCTAGGTGAAAGACTATTCTATTGCAGAAAATCATTAGTCATATTTACTTAAAGTTAATTATGCAGAGATAACGTCTCTGTAATCCCACTTCAAGTTATACTCCTGAAGAGCCAATTGCAATGCGACAAACCCAATGAACAACTAATTTGTCAAGAGAGTCCATTAATGTCTCACCTAACCAAACAACACAAGAAGCAACGTCGAGGTCAAAGCCTCGGAGGAGACGCTTTATGATTCCATTTGTTCAGTAATGTTGCGTACTAACTCAGATTAGGACCTGCAATTATGAATATTTATTTTTTTTCGACATGTCCGTAAACATTTGTCCATTTTAAAAAGGTTAAGCACATTAATTGTTACTGTCATTTTAGTTTCAAGCATTAAATACAAATCAATCATACATATCAAAATATTGCACGACACGACACGCCACCATGATTAAAGGTGGTATTTTTATTTCGGTCATGTGGGTCTCCAAATACCGCCTGCTAAGCCAAAAATAAAAAAAATGACATGAAGAACTATGACTCCGAGTCTCCGACTTAATGTCACATAATTTGAGATGCAGACATGATTGTATTTCATGCAAATTTAGTTGGATGGCAACTTGATCGGGAAGCCTAATGAGGAAAAGAAAGGCAACTGATTTTTAGAACGTAGGAAGAGGCCATGACCTCCCTTCACCACTTACATAGCTCCATCCGGTGTTTCTTCTTGTAACTATAAACAGAAATATGTACAATTTAAACTGAGCAACCGATCGTCTTAAGTTCTAACAAAAACGAATTTTTTCAAAGGTATTAGAATTTTGAGCACGTTGTAAATTGTTTACAACTGGGCAAATGATTGTTTTTCGTCTTTTTTTTGTTTTGTTTGTGTGGCTATAGTTTGTGTAACGATTAATTAGTACATGCAAAACCTGACATGACTCAGGACACCATGTGCTGCATGGGTACCACCGGTTCGACCCTCCATTTCACTGTTCAATTGGACTGGCGAGAGGCTGAGGAACTAGTCTCCACGTGCGTAGTACAAATGTACGATGCACATAGAGAAGTACGGAAAATAAAGAAGGAGAAACTTTAGGGTTCCATCCACCTAATATGTGCACTATTTTGGGACCAATTTTTTTTTCATATGTTGTTAACCAAAAAGGGGTTGAGTGCATCTTTTGAAAGTGGGGGGGGGGGGGGGGGGGGGGGGCACGACCAGCCCCTAAATTTTGGAAATTTTCTTTTAGTTTGTTAAGGAGTAAAAAATTTATATTTTGTTGTGTTTTTAACTTTTTGTACTACCGGCCGCCATAGTCTTTATCTTTATCTTTCTCTTGCTCTATCTTTATTCTTCTAAATGTCTAGATTACAAAAAACACGAATAGATCAAGGTTAATTTTTTTTTTAGTTAAATTCTTATTACATGTTAACTTATACATGTACTATTATTCTCGTATGATTAATTAGTAGTACGTATTTACATGTAGGAGTTAAGTTTCTTTTATGCAAGATTAGTAATTTGTTGTTGACTAATCGTACCAAGTTAAAGTCACCATGAATGGTAAAATTATAGGATTAAATAAATTATATTTTATATGAACTCGAACCTTCCAAAGTTTTTACACTAGCTCTAAATTTTTTTTATCACTTTTTGGTTCTTGCAATTAGACTTTCTGTCGCCCCCTATTTTTCCGTAAAGAGAACTTTATATCCTAGTAAAATTAACCTGTTGCTCTACCGGCTTTCTCAAACTTATATTTGCAGATAGTGAAAGTTATTAACGATGCTTTTTAAAAGTACGTTTTGATTTTTATTGACCGATGCATATTATAACTGTTAACAAGTTAAAAACACTACTAATTTCGATTACTTTGTGGAACGTGAAAGTGATACATGCACTTCAACAGTGAAGCAACCAACACCGTTTCATTTTTAGAAGAGAGCAGACGTGAACAACTATTTTTCATTAATTATTTTTTAGTATTAGCGTCGCTAAGTGTACAAACACAGACAGAGTTAAGGATTACAAAAGAATAAGGATCTTCTGATTCTGATGCAAGACTACCAATAGTGTAACAAGTTTAGCGACAAAAGTGTTTTTGTCATTATTGCTTTTAGCCCACAATTTTATGTTGCTAACATGCATCTGCAGTATTTGTTTGGCAACAATATAGATATGTTGTATATCAAAGGAAGAAAGAGTAAGATCTAATATTTGTAGAGTAGTCCTATTACAACTCCTTACAGAAAGCAGAGGCAGCAGAGAGAATAGGAGGGCATGTGCCAACTTGCTAATCCATGATTATTTTTTCCCTTACACTTTCAATGGTATTTCAACAATGGTGCCCCTCCTTCTAATATGTATAACATTATAGAAACAGGACATAAATAGGGATGACAATTTGACCCGTACCCGTCGGAATCCGCTCCGCCTCGATCTCATATGAACAGATTTTTTTTTACTTTAACCGGGTCATAGGCGGGCGTGGTAGTAAAATTTTACACCAGTAACGGGTGTGGGTCGGATTTGATATTTAGTTTAACCTGCCCCGGTATCCGACCCATACCTGCCCCGTATATTTACCTTACCCTAAACCTGATACAATCTGAGCCATCTATCTTGACCATATAAATATAAATAATGAATTAAAAACCCTAACCACACTTTCTAT
>JAVXUO010002703.1:0-71369 GCA_033065855.1 Escallonia rubra
TAAACTACAAATACAGTGCCTTAAAATTGGTTTCACCTTCAATGATGAACTGACTAATTTGCTCGGTACCATAACTATCCCCGGTTCTTCCCTTCTTTCTTGAAGAACTCTTTTCCTTTTTCAGCTTATACAAGTTTTTGTCTGGGAACAAAGAGGTGGGTATTACAATCCTTAATCCTTAGAGTGAAATAATCAAAGAAGAATTACACCAACAAATATTAATTAAGTGCATGAAAATTATGATGCAGTTCATCTTAAACCTTCCACAATATGTCGTGTGGTTAGAATGGCCTCAGTCAACTGTCCGAGACTCTTAATGTGATTGTTTATGCATTTAACTTATGTTGCTTTCTTAGAAGGTACAAGGTCCATTCCTTCTGTTTAACCAAATTTTAAACCACATAACACTAACGATAGGGTTTAAACTGCTTAACTCTATAAAAATCAAATAGACTTTCAAACACACAAATACAATCATAGTGGCATGGCATACCCAAAACTCCAAATATTTCAGTAGTGAGTATTTTTGGAATGTTCAACCAAAATGATCACTTGCGCACACCTATGGCTCGCCATATATTTGGTAAGCCCGTGACTATATCATATCTTCTATACTATGTGTTCATTCCCTCTTCAAATCCAATATTGTCATTTTGTACTTTGTAGACATTTTTCATCTGGGCCTGCCTCAGCCTCTGATACATTTGGTTATACATCCTGATTAATCACCAAAACATGAGACAAAACAGATAGAATATCACAGTATTGCTAAATTGGATAAATACCACAGCACATTCAAAGCCTGCCCTTGAGTTATATACTCCCTATAGCATATCTTCTATGCCATGAATATACTAATTCTAGAAACATATTACACGTGAGGTATATAATTATAACATCAGATATCAATAAAAAAGGAGACACAAAACTTTAAAAGGGCTACATCTTTGTTAATTCATTGATAACCAAAATTACAAAGCACAGGTGTAAGAGATAGATAAGAAACTAACTTAAATAAGATAGAAACATGACGGACCAATCTTGGATAAAGAATATCTTATAACTTTAAGCTCTTTATCTAGTACCAATTATGCAACATACAAGCAATTAGAAACACATGCACCAAATGTTTGAAGAAACGTCTGAATACAAAAAATGTATGATAAAGACTAGAATAGCGACTGGCTGTCAAAAGGGAAGAAGGAAAAGAATGAGTTGAAGTAAATATACCAGTTTCAGAAAGATTGACAATTTTCGTCTCAATGTGTTCGTCTATCTTCTTCTTTTCTTTTTTCAACTTCTTCATGCCTTCTTTCTTGAATCTATCAGGTCTACCTTTAAGCTTCAGCTTATTCTGCGAACCCTCTGCTCCCATCTCTCTGTGTGCGTGTGCAATAGAAACGCGGGTGGCGTTAGGGCAGCCCGGTTCTTTCTGGTTCCAACTTTATTCTTCACACTGCATACAAGGGTTTTGTTGATCATTTATTCTTTACACTTTGTTACCACTAAAATTTTAGAGTGAAACTAAACTTGCACTTTCTTTGTTTGTCACCAAAAATAGGGGAAATGACAAATGAGTCTTCATGTATTTTGGATTTGCGGGTCAACTCCGAATGTTAATTCTAACAATTGATCCTTACTTATTAATTTGGTGCAATTTAGGACAATTGGTTGATTTTAGACAAAATTGGCATGTAAAAAAAACACAAATGTCCCTCCTATTTCTAATTCCTTTACCTTCTCTCCTTAATCCTTCATCACCAACTCAAGCACCACCACAACCATTCCCAACTCAAGAACAACCACTGCCGCCTCCATCATACCCACATTACTTGAATTGCTGTCACGCCCCGAAAACGGAAGCCGTGACTGTAATCAAAGTTCCTGAAAATACCACTATAACTCTGGTGACAGCGATATTGACAGAGCAACTAATCCTTTAAAAACAAAATATCTCCAAAACAATAACCTTCTAATATAATCCTTCCACTTAATATTCCCTTACAAAACAAATTTACTAAACGCAGCGGCTGACCAAATCACATAAAATCAATTCTATCAAATTACCACATTCGGGTAAAGTTCTCAAAACAAACTGCAATCTAACTAACTACAAAGGACTCTGAAAACTCCAACGCTGTCACACGGATCCTTAGTCACTTTCATGACCTGTGGCAAGGGGCAAGGCAGAGTGAAAGGGTGAGCTCAAATAGCTCGGTAAGGCACAAAAACGACAAGATATCAAAGCAAAAACTAACGAGTCGAATGACAATACTTGATGGAAATTGGCAAACCAAATTCTTATATCAACTACCAAAACAAAAGTGATTAAGCATTAACCCTAAACATATATATAATATGTCGGGAATGCTACACAACAAAAATATACGATGACTATGTTGGTCATAAGACCCAAACGTACAAACATCAAACGTGTGCTACCGGTAGCGTGCTAGGCGTCCACTAATCGCCAGCATAAACAAACGTGTGTCCAAAGGACCCTCTCAACTTAAGAGTTGTTCAAACATAGTCAACATAAATTTCAAATCAACGCCCACAAATGTACGGATTCAATATATGTCAAGAGCGAGTGGATTACTTTGATGGGTAAGCGATACCTTAAAATGTATAGCAATTTTATCCAAAAGGAAATGACAGAAGAGAGGACGCGAAATCAACATGACCCGTGAACAAGTCCCCCAAAGACTTTTCCTAGACGACCATGTCATTGATGTATACTTTAGAAATCAGCTGATCATCTAAGTCATATGAAATGAAGAAGAATCAAGCAATAAATTACAGCTGGTAAAGTCCAAGTGATACGAAATGAAGAAGACACAGAAGTAGACTACCAAATGAAGGACACATCAATAGTCTACCAGCTGAAAAAGGACAGGGCAATAGTTCACAAGCTGAACAAGAACAAAGCAATAGTCTTTAAGCTGGAAAATGACAGAACAATGGTCTGCAAGCTGGAAAAGAAAAACAGAGCCATGTACTACCCTTTAACAAACAAAGCTCTCCAAGATTTCAAAGGAATCAAAATATGGTTTTGAACCAAAAGCACCTGTATCAACAGAATTAAGGCACCACGGAATTGTTGTAAAAATAGCATGAGCTGGGCAATGAGTAACAATAAAGAAGACCCACCCAAACTCATACCTAATTGGATATGTCACTAAGGAAATCTTTTGGAAAATCCACTAACCATCTAAACATGAATCCACCAGATTAGTGCATGAACAAGGTGCTTAGAATATAGAGAAAGAAAAACCAAAGAAATGAACACTAGTCTCCATTTGTGTGAATATCAAATGCTTTAGGCAGTGAGGCTCGTGAAATAGAAAAAAAAACAGAAATTAAAAGGAAGGCCCATCAACAATCTACATCCCTGAATAGGAAAGCATTAACATGTTATTGGGTGAGTTTCGCAAATGAATTTTACTACTCCACAATGGAGCAAACTGCCAGCCATCAAATTCTCAAGATTAATAATTAGAAAATGCGTAGAAAGGCATATGGACGAACACAGCACTGTGAACAAAAGTTTGAAGTATTCGACAATCATGGCACCGTGAGTTATACGGGAATCATGGCAGATGCAAAAACTGTTCAAAAAGGGAAATCAAAACCATTGCCACAGCAAAGAGAGGCAAAATCCCTTACCTTATACAAGCAAATCGGCAGAAGTTCAATCCTCCCAAGCTACGCTACACGATTGACGCTGAAATTCTCCCAAGGAACAAACAATTTAGGGCTGAAAATGGAGAAGAGAGTGGGAGGGGCGGCTACCAGGGGAGAAAAAGGAAGGCTGGAAGAGAAGAAAACTATTTATATCAAACGATTGACGCTGAAATTCTCCCAAGGAACAAACAATTTAGGGCTGAAAATGGAGAAGAGAGTGGGAGGGGCGGCTACCAGGGGAGAAAAAGGGAGGCAGAAAGAGAAGAAAACTATTTATATCAAAGTCCTAATTGACAAATTACGTAAACCCCCTGAACTTTATCCACTTATTCAAAATGCACCAAAACTTTGTTAATATTACGAAAAGGCCACAACTTATTTATTTAGTTATTTAGCTTATTTATTTATTTTAAAGTATAACATATCATAAATAAATATTGGGGTATTACAATTGCCGCCACAAATCCATCCGTACCACCACCAACTACCAAAATGTACGATAAAGTTAGAACCGACATTGTATCCATATTGGATGCATCATTAGAGTTGGACACCCAACATTGGGTTGCCTTCCTATATGGAAGGTCACCGGTTTCCGACAACAGAATATGTTGCATTCTGTGTCCTTCCATCGGAGCTCATATAATACAATGATAGGAATAACCTCAGAGCTTCCATTCGAGGCTTATTCAACATCAACAGGATACGTTCATCCCAAAATATCTGGTTTCCTCATCTACGACCAGACCTTCCACAGCTGGTTTAATCTTACTACTCCTAAAATCACTCTTGGCAAGATCCGAGACTAGTTACCCGAAAATCAATCAACTATCCAATCTTTGATGAATCAAGATCAAAGTCTTCTTTATATATGTAATTCTTTTCAGCGACATGAAGGAAACGAGGCGCTTACAAAAATATTATCACAAGAATCACGTTACAGAAATGATAAGAAGAATATAGCTAACCTTGGATTCCGGATAAGAAGGCAAGAAGAAGAATGAGGTGGCGGCCGACGGTGGAGCCGTGGAGGTGCTTTCACTGGTTTGTGGCCATGGGGGCGGACCAAAGATAGTGCGGGGGAGAGAGAGAAGAATGAGGCAACGGCTGCCGGCTGTGGAGCCGTCGGGAAAGTTACAGAGACAGAGAGATAAGGTAGCGGCGACGGGGGTGGTAATGGGAAAGTCGGCAGAGGCAGACAATGAAAGAGAAGTTATAATCTAGTGTTTCTTGAGACAAACTAATATATACTATAGGATGGACGGCTAGGATTGCATGATGCATAAGGTAAATATACTGGGGTGGGTACGGGTCGCGGGGGGCGGGTCGGATACCGGGCACTGGTTGGGCAGAATACTATACCCGACCCTAACCTCGCTGCGGATTTTGAAAAAAAAAATACCATACCCGTCCTGTGACCCCGTTCAAAGTCAAAATAACCCGTTTCTATCGGATCGGAAGGGTGCCGGTTGCGGATCTTTTTGTCATCTCTATTATCTTGAGAGATTTTTCATAAAGTTTACCTTTTAAAGGTCTTTAATTGCAATATAGGGAAAAAATTTGGGTCAATGTGCAATTAGAGATAACGTGATGTTGTGATGGTTGTTAGTGGTGGTCTTAGACTCGAAGGAGAAAGACCAATAGAAGAGGGTTTGGGGTTGGGTTAAGTAAAAAAGAAAGTAAAGGAAGTGGCATGTGAAAAGAAAATTTAAGGCAAATAAAAGGGTAAACGAGTCATTTTCTAAATCCTTACCTCCATTTGTACCATTCAGTCCAAAGACATTGATATTTTCGATAGACACAGATGATACTACCCACAAACCTCAAGGGGTGTACGAATATGCCCTTATTTCTATTGAATTCGCACTTTTTGCCACTATAAAATTCGAAAGTATCACTAATGTCTCTTTTAATAACAAAACAATATTGAACATACCTAAAAAGAGTGTGAATTTAGGTCAATTCTTTATTTACTCCTCATTTAAATGTGAACATAAACTTGAAATGAGAGCGAAATGCATCGAAAATTTTGAATGATATTCGATTATGGTGATTGATGAGCACACATTATAGACAACGTTAAGGAAATTAACGATCCTTGTCATGGCTCGTTTAACATGAGTCTGGATCCTTTATAGTCCATGTAATTTTTGTTTTGATTCAAGAGAAAAAGTATGAATCAAATTAATGTCACCTAAAATGTTAATGCTGCCTACACCAATAACTAAATAAATAAGTTAATTAAAATAAAATGTGAATGCTTTTTACTCATTTTCACTCGTATACAACTAGTTTTGATCACGTGCATTGCACACGGGAGCAAATATAGTCAATAAAGTACGTAAATAAAATAATAAAAGTACGATACTAAAGTTTTTGACAAAGAACGAAATAAAAAGTGATAAAATTCATATAATGGTCATCTAAAATAAACATCTAACATTAAATCTTAACGGAAAAACTAATTGAAAATTATAAAACAATGGTGAAAAATCTTTAATCTTATTATATATAGTACAATTCAACAAAATCTAACATCGAGAAAGTGACAATTTAATTGAAGAACTATGAACATCGCAAACAAATTTATCGACAAAAAATATCGGCACAATAAATGAATAGAAACGTGGAGAGGGTCATTTGAGTCACAAAATGAGCGTTGATATCCCAAGTGAACAAACTATGACGACTAGATGAAATAAGAAAAAAAAAACAATAAAAGAGATAAGTGATTTGTGATGGAGAGAAAGACTCATCATAGAGATAATTGTCAAATTTTAAGTTTTATAAAATGAGATTATCTCAAGAGAGGCTATTGTCAACTTATTATCATTTTGTGAGAGATGTTTTTGAAACTTAAGTAGGATTAGTAGGTTTAATTTTTTTGAAAATCTATTCTACAAATTTAGAATTTATAAAAGGTGATTTTCGGGAGGAAAATGTCAACTTAGTATTTCATTCTGAGAGATAATTTTGGAATTTTAAATAAGATCATTGAGTTTAAAATTTTTGGAATCCATTTTGAAATTAGATTGCCATAACAAAATTCTAAAAAAGAAAAAAATATATAAGTGAACATTATAAAAAATCACCTAAGAAGATAATTACTTAGGTTTAAATATTTTCCAAGATTAGATATTTTAGGTATGAAGATAATAATAGCTAAAATTTAGGTTGCTATACTGTAAATTGTCTGTAAAGAGAGAGAAAACATTCGAGATTATAATTAAAAAAGTTATAAAAAAAAAATTTCACGTGGCAAGTTGAGAATAGTGTATACTCAGCTTCGGCTTTCATATATATATATATATATATATATATATGAGAAAATTAGAAAAGAAGGGGTTTTTGAGTTAAATATTTGGGAATGAGGGGTTTATTTTGGGAAATTGTGAAAAAGGGGGGCCACTTCAAAAAATCTATGAAAAATGGTTCAAGTTGGAAAAAAATGGTTTTTTTTAAACTAACTATTTTTACATCCCTAAATTACCCCTCCCCTGTTTGTCCCCGCATATAATATTTTTTAAAATCGTGATTTCAAATCGCGACTTTAAAGTAGAAATCACAATTTAGAATCACGACTTTAAGTAGAAAACGTGGTTCAGAATTACGTTTTCATTTTTTATTTCATTTTTTGCGTAATTTAAAATCGAAAACATATATATATATATATATATATATATATATATATATATCTATATCTATATCTATATCTATACTACCTATAAAAGTATCAATGTTGTAAATCATTTCAGGACGATTATGTCATTCATTAATTACGCTAATAACAATCGTACCCTCAATTTATGACTCCTTTTTAAATTTGGTTAAAATTAAATGAACATTGGATAATGAACATGTTCTAACATTGGGAAATGAAAAGTCTCATGACAAAGAAAATTAAAACAAAGAAACCCCTTTATTGTTCCCTTTCTAATTTGGTTGAAATGAAATAAACATTGAATAATAAATGTTCTCTAAATATTGGGTAATGAGAACTGTGATATATTTTCTTGCATTTTTGGGTTAGTAAAGAATTAAATAATTGTAAAACTGAAAAACAAAAACAAAACAAAGAAACTGAAATACTTGAATAATCAGTTAAGAAACAAAAAAATTGTTGAAAAAACAAAAACATAAAAAAATGGAACAAGGTTAATATGCATCATAAATGAAAAAAAAGGCTTAAATATGGCGCAAATTAACAACAACTTTATACATAAATTGTACTACTCTTTAAAGTGAGATTACTAACTATTCAGAACAAAGAAGAATCATGGTACTACGCATGCAAAAGATGCTGTAAGAAAGTTACGATCACAGAAAAAGGACGGGCTTGTAAGGATGAGAAATGTGAACTTTCAATTCTTATGAATCAAGGTAAACTAGGAAAATTAAGAATATTTATTTATTTTAACAGAAATATTGATGATTCAATGATATTGATAAAAACATGTACATGCTGAAAGTGGTCGTAATTGGTGACATTCAACATGCATTCAAAACATTGTTCGACGCAATCAAAATTTTAATTGGATGTCCAGTCTTAAAATTGATACAATCAAAGAAGATACACAAATTCATAATTATATGCCTTGTAAAAATTTAGGTAAGAACGATGTTTAACACTAAAAATTACACGCAAAATGGAAAGAACCTTGAGAAAATAGAAGGGAAAGAATTCAACTTCATCATTAGGATGGACAAAAAGGCTGAAAATGACAGAATCCGAGCAAGGCTGGTAGCACACGAAGTTCAAGAATACTATCCGACACAAGAAAATGATGAAAATCATCAAATGACAGCTGAAGATCCAGTGCGCAAAAAAGAAGATCACTTTAATGAAGGCTAAGATGATATTATATAATAAAATAAAACTATATCTTCTCATTCTACATGCTAAAAGCTGAAAGAATATTGTCTGCATTATGAGTGACTCTCATAACACAAAATTATTGATTTTATGTACATTCACTGCTTCTTATTGTTGAAATCAGAAACGTACATTAATTATAACATTCATGTATATTGTTTTATGTATAATTGATTTATATACACATGCATAGTAATTGTCTATATTGTGAGTGTTGGTTTGTGGTTTGGATATATAATGTTTCAAACAGCTTCTCATTAATTGTTCGTTAAAACCCCTTTTCCCTCTTTTGGTGTTTAGAGAGAAAAGGAACTGGCCTCCTCTC
Organism: Escallonia rubra; assembly: GCA_033065855.1. NCBI lineage: Eukaryota > Viridiplantae > Streptophyta > Magnoliopsida > Escalloniales > Escalloniaceae > Escallonia > Escallonia rubra. Next base: position 8,883 of record JAVXUO010002703.1, read on the forward strand.
TCAATGCCGCAATCAATAGACAATAGTTCTCTCTTTGTAAATTTCTTTGTTTAAACCAAAAAAGAAAAAGGAAATTTTTTGTCTTTATAAGGCTTTGATTTCTTCTTTCTTGTTTATTATTCAATAGAATTCTTTTTTTTAAATTAAAAAAAAACTTTATTTTTGTCTTCTCGTGATGAATAGAAAAAAAAAGCTCACGAAACCAGACCAAACTATAATAAAATGATGAAAATTATAAATCTTAATTGTATACCATAAACCAATCGAACAAATTACAAAAACAAAGACATAAATTGATTCTTTTAGAAGTTTTTCCATTTACTTTTTTTTTTTCAACAGTAACATCAAACATTTCTTCAATCTAGAAGCCTGGAAAGAAGATTTCCAAACATTGATCACAATTACAAACATTAAATATACATTTATTCTAGAGCAAGTCACAAAAGAAATAAGAACATAATTGAATTATATTATTTGATCCAAAAAAGCTAATAATATTATCTAAAAATTTACTCTCGACCACATTCACGTGAAAGTACCAATGTTGTAAATCATTTTCTTCCAGTTTTGCCCTTCGTTAATCACTTTAATAACAATCATATACTTCCATCAATACTGCTATTAATTATGAACTTTACAATCATTTTCAATTTTGCCCTTAATTAATTATTCTAATTACTACCTTACACTTCTCTAATTATTTTTTTGTAAATGATTTTATAAAAATCAGGTTGTACACACACACACACACATGTCCAAGAGAAAAACAAAGCTAAGAAAAAAAAACAAAAAAAAAAAACTTGAAGTCGAAGAGAAAAACCAAGCTAAGAAATAAAAAATAAAAGTTGGGAACAAGAAAAAAGAAAAAAAAAAAGAGTTAAAGCTTCAAAATCAATTAAGGAAAAAAAAAGATACAGAAAAAACGAAAACAATCAATGTTGTAAATCATTTTCTTCCAATTTTGCCCTTCGTTAATCACTTCAATAACAATCATATACTTCCATCAATACTACTATTAATTATGAACTTTATAATCATTTTCAATTTTGCCCTTAATTAATTATTATAATTACTACCTTACACTTCTCTAATTATTTTTTATTTTTTTGTAAATGATTTTATAAAAATCAGGTTGTACACACACACACACACATGGACACACACATGTCCAAGAGAAAAACAAAGCTAAGAAATAAAAACAAAAAAAAAATACTTGAAGTCGAAGAGAAAAACCAAGCTAAGAAATAAAAAATAAAATTTGGGAACAAGAAAAAAGATAAAAAAAAAAAAAAGAGTTAAAGCTTCAAAATCAGTTTAAGGAAAAAAAAAGATACAGAAAAAACGAAAACAATCAAACCAAACATACAAAACAAAAGTTAGTTGAAATACATGGCGGCAAACATCACTGCCGAAAATCGGTTCAGAGACTCTTCCCTTTTGCTCTTCGGTTCATGCATTTTCTTTGACTCTTCCTCTTCCTCTTCGGTTCATCCATTTCTCTCATCTTTCTTCATTCATTTCTCTGTACAAATGTCTTCATGCATGCCTTTCCAATTCCAGATCATTAATCCTCAAAGAAACTTCTTTGATGACCATATATTTGTCTTCCTGTCTTCCCAGATCATTCGTTCTCTTTGCCTTCTTCCAGTTTGCCCCTGACATTCTTCAGCTATAATTTCTGGGTTCTTGCTGCAATCACAAGCAGGTTTAGTCTGTCCTTCTCCAATTTATATGTTTTTCAATCTTTCCCAACTCTTTCTAATTTCTTTTTCGGTAAATTGCGTGATTGCTTTAGGAAGCTCATCAATCGGTGGCCCCATAGCAATCTTCATGTCTGTTTTCCAAGGAAATATTGTCAATTCCATGTATTAATAAGTTTCAGATTGTAAATTTGGTTAGTCTTTTGTTTTCAGGTGTTAGGCCTTTGCTCCAATCTTCTTAGGCCTGTGAGGATTTTTACTTTCAGCGGTTCTATCTTCGTATGCAGGTAATTAGTTAGATTAATTTATGTTCTGATTTTGATTTGTTTTAGCCATTTCTCAGTTTGATACCGCCTTCATTTCATCATGTTGGACTTCTTTCACATCTTGTAAATCTGATCTCAAAGCCAAATCCTTCTGGATTTTGGCTTCAAACCTCTGCGTAGTGCTACTGGTTGGCTGAATTGAATTAAACGTACAGATTTCAATTTACCCGATTGGAAAGGATTATCACCTTAAGCTACACAAGCTCCTCGACAAACAGGAAGGGACCAAATCAGCCTAAATAGCTTAAAACAACTTCGAGAAATTGTAGTACTTAGTGGGTTACAGAATATTTTGTTATGGCATTAGACATAGAGGCATACGAGAGAAATACTAGGCAATCTACATTTGCATTCATCTGCATCATCTCCAAGATCTTAATGGCAGATCAAGTTCTTTCCTCCAAAGTTTATATTTTACAGGTGCCTAACCTTTCACAAGCATTAATTGCCTTATATTACAGGTCATAGGCAAAGTTTTGAATATGCCAAGATAATTGCATATCTCAAATTAATAGTCATGTTTCCTCTTCCATGAGTAAAAACCGTGCCTGTAGCACTTTGTGTAACACCAACACAGCCCTTGAGGCGTTTCGTTCACTTCTTTTGCATAGAATTAGACTGCTAACCCATAGAATGCACCACATATATACAGGAAAATCTTCCCGATCACTATACCCCAGTTCAGCTCTTAGTATGTATGTTTAAACCTAATTACGTCATGCATGTTCATTTGTAAAATGCTTGATTTATAATGACATGCTTGAAATTCCAGGCAGAAACATCAATTGAACAGTCTGCGTTGATAACCATTGGGTTCTCTTGCCATTGTACTACTTTAGTTAAATGGGAACTGAGGAGATTGAATATTAGTTGAATTTAGCCTTTTCCTGACAATTTTTGCGCATCAATCATGTGAAAAAAAGCCCAAAACTGAAAAAAGGACGAACTATAGGTCATGATCTCATTGATCTGGATTAAGATGTCTCAATAATGAGACAGGCCTGCACTATAGTTCATTAAGAAATGGACACCGCGATCCCAGCTGATTAAAAGCCACTCAAATTTTCTTTGATAACGTTCACATGACTGAATGTGACTCCTTTGATCATAGGAAAAGTATGGCCTAAAACTGTCGGCACTCGCTTTTGGAATTCAAGATCAGGGAAAAATGAAGAGAGCAATTGTTCTCATGAGGCGATGCTATGCGAAGGCATGGCAAACAGTTAAAAAATAGCAACATAAAACAACAAGGGAATGGAAGGGTGCAAGGAAAGCAAACAGTAGATAATAGCATGATTGAGGAACATACATGAATAAGCTACACTGCATGTTTATCAACTTTTGACATTGCTTCATATACAGCAGAACCAAGGGATGAAAATTTAAGTTGGATCACTTGTCAGAGGGGATTTCTCATTAAATGTATCACTGTGTAAAACAGGGCAATCCAACCATTAATGCCTTAGTCTTGACTGCAGGACTGGGATTAGATTGGGAGCTCTTATCTCTTAGCCAATCCAACGTAACGACCCATGTTGCAAGTAGCTTTAGATCTATAGAAGAGGAACTTTGCCTAACGTTGAAGTGAGCAAACATGGGATTAGATTGGGAGCCCGGATCTCACTTGAGTTGAGAAAGGCTAAATCGTGTTGTTTAGTGGCATAACTTTTCTTAGGATGTGCCTTCGAATAGTAGGGTATGATGATAGGTAGGAGAGTCGTATACTTTAAAAGGTATTTTAAATTAATGCGTTCCTTTTATCCGGTAACTTTTTTGGCTTCGACAGTGCCATGTCTAACCAAGGATCTAATGGAGGAGACTCCACTCAACCAACCATGGACGTGCCTCGGTATTCCTCATTGCAAAATGTATCATCATCAACAGGAAGGTCTTGGAAGCCTGATCCACGGTTGTCTATACCTCTATACTCTAAGACGTATTGGGCTCCTACATATGGTCGTGGTGGCTGTAGACTGACTAGGCTTAGGAAGTAAAAAACAGACAAAATCCGTGAAGAGAATGATTTCTTACGGAAGGAATTGCACAAGGCGTGGAATGATCTTGAAGAAGTACGAGTAAATGCTGAAAAAGAACTTGAAGAAGTTCAAGCATGTGCTGAAAATGAAATCAGGGAACGTGATCGCATTCTCAAGGAAGTCATTGCTGGAATTGAGGCAGTAAAGGAGCATTGCGAGGAGAACTTAAAGGGACAACAATCTTAAACCAACTTCTTAGAATCAAGCTGGAGCCTAACTTAAGCGAAACATCTTATGTATCCAGGAGCCCTTTGTACATCTTAAGCAACTATTGAGTTTTAAGCTTTGTATGAAATAAAAAACTTCCTTATATCTACCTGGATCTTGTTTGTTTGAATTACTTGTATTTACATAGTTATACGTATCAAACAGTAGCTAATGTTTTATATAGTTTCAAACATTATAAAGTGTTTAGGCAGGTGGAGTAAAGAAAAAAATGAGTAAACAGTGTATTACACTTGCAGGAAAAGAAGAATAACAAGCTAAAAGAGTTTACCCTTAACGTAGTTTACACTTCATATAGGTGGCTGAATTTGGGTAGTATGTGTGCCCATTTTGACATGATCATAGGCCATAAAATACAAGATCTCTTTGAAGCTTCAACCATCTCGTACCTGTATTTTGTCTTATTGATTCGACAATTTTGATTTCAATCGCATACGCCAACTTAATGAAAGTCAATTCATGATCTATTCTTTGTATACATCGGGGGGAAAAGGTTAACCTTTTCCTCAATTAGGCGTTTTGCATGGCTTATCTGCATAAATCAACCGACGATTAAATTGAGGAAAGAATGCATGAATCATTGTTTTCTGGTGCTTCATTTGCAAGAACGTTATTGCGACTATAGACCGTTTCATGTACTTATACATTATTGCGACTATAGACCATTTCCTGTGTGTGCTAGATGGTAAGAAGTCAGCTTCTTCGCAATATCCCTATGTTCAAACGACAGTATACCACACATTTCTAAAATCTTAACCGGCGTAATCTTGGACAGCTACTCTTCAATAGATCCCTCTTCTTGAATGAGAATACAACTGGCATCTGGGTTGTACATTCTGGTTTGCTTGTTGTTTTTGTAATTGAGCTTGCCATCTTTAATCATATCGTCTTGGATACAACATACCTTATACAAACCTTTCTAAGCGTAGAAGATTAAGCTCTTCTTTTAGTTGATAATAATAATTTTCTTATGCAGGCTACAAACAGTGTTTTTCCAACTGGAATTGAAGTTTGACAAGGTACAGTTTTCTTACTTGCTTGCCTATACGATTTTCGGACTAAAGCAATTCGTAATTTAACTGTAATTAACTATGTTCTTTTTATCACTCTCTTTTTACTTAACATCTGCATTTATCTAATTTAGTGACCATACAACCTCACTGTTAAATTAACATATGTTTGAATTTTAAGTAACATGCCCAATCTAAGATATGATTGATGGTTTTTGTAAATTAGCTTAAAATGAACCTGCACAGGAGATATTTCTCAATTAGTGCTTTATTAATTGGGGGACCAAATGTGGGTAAGTTGTGAATTCATGACTTCTAAGACATGATTGATGGTAGTTCTAAATTAGCCTAAAAAGAACCTGCACAGGAGATATTTCTCAATTAGTGCTTTATTGCTTTTAGAGTTAACTACAACATAGAGATAACAATTAAAAGGGGCAGAAGATAAATAGAGTTGAAATTGCCATTAAGTGATTGAGGTGTGCTGGGATTTGCTTGGTAGAAGTATTACTAAAAGGACATAGGATTTCACTGAAGGTGTTCGTCTACTCCTAACATAGATTTTCCTTTTTAAGGATTGCGATTCTTTTAGCATCATTTTCTAGAATTGCACTTTATAGTACATAGTAATGGAGGAATTATTCTTTACCTTCCCACCTAATGCAATGCAAATTCAGATTGATGTTCTAAGGAGTCGCACACAGCATAAGAAACTGTATGCAATTTAAGTATTGTTCAAAAGTTTACTGATAGAAATGTCAAAATATTTGCTTTCTTCCTAATTTGTGCTAGCAAATAACCAAATTCTCAACACTGCATCAGTTTCAATGTGCACTATGTTCTACGTATAAAGGTTTCATCTTGTATGAAATATATCTAACCATCTGTAGCAATTCCCCCTCATCATGTCCTTATTTGGTATCAGCCCCACCATCTCATTTACATCATATGGCATGCTTATACAGTAGTCATCCACCTTAGGAATTGCATTTAAGCTGTCTTGTGGATAGGTTACTTTTAAATGATATTTTGTTTCAAACCATAGTGCCCTGCCTCATAACAATTCAATTGGAACTCCCTTTGAACTCAGTAGATTAGGAAGGGTAGCAGCCTGTCGCTTAGTTGCATGAAGCAACGGTTTGAGCAGGAGCGGGTCTGAGGTTCCTCAATTATACTTTTTCCTCTGCTAGGTTGCTATAAATACATTAAAAGTTGTTACTTGCAACATGGGGTCACTATTGTATCACGGTACTATCTAACAAATTACATGGGTTATGGCATTTGACTTTAGGTGTTACATCGACAATGACACCATATCTAGATCACAAATTAATCAACATAAATGATCCCCAGAAATCCAGTTATATAGAGACTAGATCCAACTTTTGGCCCTTTTTTTATTTTTCTTTTTAAAAAAGCAATGTTATTCAATTTCACGGAAAAAGTACCCAGGTGCTCCTGGATACTCTACTCTTTCTTTATAGCTACACAAATATAAGGCTTCATCGCTAAATTCATTAAGCCTTGGAAACTACCTGATGTATTAATGAGCCCTTAGGACATTACCTTATACTTAAAATCTCCAAAACAAGTGGAAAGTTGTTAACATAGCACTTATAAGCGAGAAGTGATCTTGATAGAGTATATTCTCATCTTATATATGTGAAGAGGCAAGAAGGCTAAACTAAGAAGAATAAATATGAAGGAGTACTGAGAACATTTGTCAGTTTTTAGTTGGTAAGTTGTTAACAGAAACGCAAAGCCTTGTGATTGACGATGGTAGCCCTGCTGTTCTTAACACTAATATATATATTACGATATATTTATGTTGCCTCTAATCGTGCTATATAATTTTATTTTATTAAAAAATGCATCAGCAGGGATGAAAACCTTATAATGGTTCTATAGTAGTAGTCGTTAAGTACCATTGGAGTGAGTCACAGAGAATGTTCTGGATTCTCTCGTGTAGTATGTTGAACGTATTCCTTTCAGAAATTGCCTCGGTGCTCCTTTCATCACTTCGTTAATTGAATGAATATGTTCCCAAGTGAGTCAAACAGAGCATGCTTACATAAAAGTCTTGAACAGAAGATACAATCACAACTAAACAAAGATCCAGTAATCCGTTTGACTGAAATAGTCGTAAATAAGTCACTTTGCATCCTTCTCAAGTTTTATCTCAACGGCTTCATAATTCAAGAAGCGCTTGTCTTTCACACTGTAATTTGTTAGATAAGCCATATGAAAAATAACAGCATCATGGACTACTCATAGTTTCTTTTCTTCCCTTTCTACATTTTGCTTGTCCTTTGGAACTTCCGCCCTCACCTTTGTTTGTCTTACCATTAATTCCGATATTGTTTGCTTCTGAAATAAAGACACATGAACGTTAAGCTCTACGATAAAAGGCTGCTACTGCTCATGAAACTCCTGGTACCAAACCTCTTTCTACCTTTTACTTGGATGAGCTTAAAGCCTTTGCCATTCAAAAAAAATTCAGTAATGATAATGGCACTCATCATGAGACAACTGCTGAGACTTATGATACTTATATTGCGTGTGATCAAGTTGTCAGTGCTACAACCAAGAACACATGCAAGAAGTTAATAGAGTATAAGCCATCATGGGATACTTGAAGCCAAGCAATTGGGAATTAGGCTTCCTAGACTAGCTAAGAGGCAGGATATGGAACACTTCATGCACAACAATCTCCAGCATACTCACACTTGGCTATTTTGGCACAATGACCTTACTGTTAATTTAAACTTTAACTGTGACAAAGATATGTTAGTTTCTATTTCTTTTGCTGCTGTTTCTACTGTTCTACAGGCATTCTAGGAGTAGTAGTTAATGCAAAACCACTCTCAAGCATAAGGAGAAGTAGATATGGGACTGTGCATAAAAGGCGAGAAATAATCATGATGGACGATGAGTATTTCACTAAAACTAAGGCCATCTGATTCTCAAGGAAAAAAAAAAAAAAACAGGAAGATAACTAATGTTGTTTATGTAATGCAGGTCAACTTTCACAACTATAACGCTTTGGGGTGACTTGGCAACCAATGAAGGCAAAAATTTAGAGACGGAAACCGAAGAACAACCAATTATTGCAGTAGATAATGTCAAAGTGATAGAATATCAAGGTAAACTACCTTCAAATTTAAGTGTTTTACTCAGAATTTCAAAAGCATTATAAAAGGAGGAACATAACACTTTTCAAACATATTGCAGATGAACCTCAACTGTCACTATCATTCATCAGCACGATACAAATAAACCCAAAATCCAAGGAAGCAACTTTGATCAGAAACTGGTAATACACATTCTTTTTAAACATGATCTAAACCGAACTCGCGCTTTTTAACTTCAAACACATGTTGAAAAAGGAAAGCCCTTGTCTTTCACCACTCGAAAAAATGAGAGATGCAACATTTGTAACCCTTGAAGAAATCCTGACAAATGCACCAAAAACAGCTCAGGTGAGATAATTACACATACACATAATAATGTCTTTACACATAAATCTTCCCACAACACTTACTAATAATGCCTTTACACATAAATTGTACTGTTCTTTTAATGCGAAGCTGCTAAGTATTGAGAACAAAGAAGAACCATGGTACCAAGCATGCAAAAGATGCAGCAAAAAAGTTACTATTACAGTGCAAGGACCAACTTGAAAGGACGAAAAGTGTGAACCTCCAACAACTTATGAACCAAGGTAAACTACAAAAATCAAAAGGACATATGTATTTATTTGAACAAAAAAAAATTGTTGATTCAATTATAGTGATTAAAACCAATAGGTACATGTTGAAGCTGGCTGTAGTTGGAGACACACAACAAGCATTCATAACATTGTTCGATACGTCAGAAACTTTAATTGGATGTTCAGTCTCAAGACTTATACAGTCAAAGCAGGTATGCTACTTTTCATCATTGTATGTATTGTACAAAGTTAAACAACGACAACATCTAACATTAAAGAGTTACATACAGAATGGAAAAGTTCTTGAAGAAATGGAAGGCAAATAATTCATCTTCATCGTTAGGATGGACAAAAAGACTGAAGATGATAGAATCCGAGCTAGGTTGGTAGCACAAGAAGTTCGAGAGTACAACCAAGCAGAACTGCATGACGAAAATAATCAAAGGACAGATGAAGATCCTGTTCACTCCAACCATGCAAAAAAGAAGCTCAAAATTGATGAAGACTAAGGAGAGATTATATAGTATTGTTAACTAATTTATATAAAACTTAAACTGCGTTTTCTCATTTTGCATTTTTCGTGTTAAAATATGAAGTTTAGATATTTGGAATTGTTTCATTGACTTTCTCCATTTACTTCTTTTCTTCTCGACAACAACATAATACATTATGATATTGAAAATACTTTTGACCACATTCACGTGCAACGCACGTGCTCCATACTAGTATGTATATATATATATATGTATATATATATATATATATACTAAAAATGTTGTTTAAAGGGCAAATTACACTTATATCCCTGAGGTTAGGGTATAATTACAGTCAAGGACAACGAGTTTCAAAATGTAACATTCCGTGACCAAACACTTTTAAAATGTATCAGCCGTGTCCATCCGTTAGGGTTCCATCAAAAAATTGTACTTTTTGTATGATGTCATCAATATGTATTTTTAAAATGACGATACTACCCCTTGTACTGTATATATTTAAAAATATCTGTTTATTATTATATATGATTTATTTATCAGTTTTAGTTTTAGGATATTCTTGAAACCCTAATTTGCAAATTAGGATATTCTTGAAACCCTAATTTGCAAATTAGGATTTTCTTGAAACGCTAATTTACAAATTAGGATTTTTTTGAAACCCTAATTTGCAAATTAGGGTTTCAAAAAAACCCTAATTTGCAAATTAGGGTTTTTATGTTCTATGTTCTCTCTCCCTACCACCCCGTCGCCGCCACCCACCCCCATCGCCTCCCCCACCCTCCCTTTAACCTGTGGCTGCCCTCATCTTTCCCCTACTTCGTCGCCGCCTTTCCCCTTACCCTACTGCCGCCCCGCCCCCTCTCTTCACCCTCAACCCTGCTACCGTCCCCTCACTTCACCCACCTTGCCACCGCCTCCTTTCTTCCCTCTACCATATCGCCGCCCTTCGAGAAGCGGCTCCGGGCGGTGTCGTTCGACGACGTGGAGGACGAGTCCGCGATTTATAACTGATGGACGTGAAGCTCGTCGGCGAGTGGCTGTCGAAGGTCTCTTAGCGGCTGAGATCGATCCCACTTCTTCCCACCCACTGCTGCCCATCCCTTCCCCCTCACCTAGCCACCGCCATGGTGGGTTCGTACAATCGATTGGACAGATGGGGTGCGGCGCTGGGGAAGGGGAGGAAGAAGGGGCTGGTGGGTGATGGGGAAGGGGGAGGCAGGTGGGGTGCGGCGCCGGGGAAGGGGAGGAAGAATGGGTGGGTGGGTGACGGGGAAGGGGGAGGCAGGGGTGGGTGGGTGACGGGGAAGGGGGATGCAGATGAGGGGGGTGGGGGGTAAAGTAAAGATGAAATAAAGTTTTTTTTTTTAATGAAGTAATGGCATTAAAAAAAAATAAGGTTCTAACTCAGGGGCAATACAGTCTTTTCATTAAAACCGTTAAGATTTTTAGGGTCCGTTTGTCGATGGACATAAGTGTTACATTTTGAAACTTTGTGTCCTTGAGTGTAATTACCCCCAAACCTCAGGGACATAGGTGTAATTAGCCATTGTTTAAAACTACGATTTCTACTTAAAGTCGTGATTCTAAACCACGTTTTCTACTTAAAATTGTGTATGTGTTTGTCTGATTTGGAAAGGGAGATGGGGGAGGGTATTTTGGGTAAATAAAAGATGAAGTTTTGAAAAAATCCATTTTTTTAAGCCCCCATTGTTAAAAAATTTTCAAAAAATAAAAAAAAAAAAAAAAAAAAAACCACCTTTCAGTAATTTTTAACCCCAAAACCCACTTTTTTGTAATTTTCCCTATATATAAAGGTATAAATATTGTAAATCATTTTTGGACGATAATGTCCTCTGTTAATTATATCAATAACACTTTTACCCTCCATTTATGACTCTCTATTAAATTTGATTGAAATTAAATGAGCATTGGATAATGAATCCAACATTGTGAAATGAAAAATTAGATGAGAAAGAAAAACAAAACAAATAAATTCCTTTATTACTACCTTTTAGTTTGATTGAAATGAAATAAATATTGGATAATGAATTGGGCAATGAGAACTGTGATTATTTTTCCTTACATTTTTAAGTTAGCAAACAATTAACCAATTGACAAATTGAAAAACAAAAATAAAACAAAGAAATTGAAATACGTGAAATATTAGTTAAGAAACAAAAGGCTGTTGAAAAAACAAAAGCAGAAATAAAAAAAGGTTAAATATTCGTCAAAAAAGGAAAAAAAAATAAGGCTTAATTATGGCTCTAATTTGAACTGAAAATCTATTCAAATACGCATATAGTCTTGACAATTACAAATCTTAAGTGTATACCGTAAATTAACTTAACTAAATACAAAAAATAAAGACGTAAATTTATTCTTTTAATTCATCTATTTACTTTCTTTTTAACGGTACCATTAAACATTTCTTCAATCTAGAAGTTTACAAAAAAGATTTTCAAATATTAAATGAATTACAATTACGATTATCAAATATACATTTATTCTAAAACAAGTCACAAAAGAAATATGAATATTATTGAATTATATTATTTGGATCCAAAAAAATAATGATATCAATTCAAAAATTATTCCCGACCACGTCCACGTGCAACGGACGTGTTCAATACTAGTATATATATATATATATATATATATATATATAATTAGATTTAGATTTAGATTAAGAACAATCTTACATGAAGTCTGAAGCTTATGTGAATAGAGCAAATTTAATTCGTTCAGGCTTCCCCCTTCTTCTTCCTGCTCCTCCTTTTATGGCAAAGTTAATTTGTGTAAGAAACGAAACCCAACTGGTAAAATCCGTATATGCAATTGCCGTAAAGGGTCACTGGGACAAGCTTCTAAAGCCGAAAATCGGGTATACGGTCACTTCAACAACCATCACTCAGGTACTACTTCACCTCTCACTCTACAACCCTTCAATATCGTGTTCATTCTTCAAGTGGGTCGGGTCAATCCAAAATTACAAGCACTCTCTACAGTCTTTGTGGACCATGATTCACATCCTCACAAAACAAGGCCACTTCAAAGCTGCGCAGAACATGCTTGAGAAAATTGCTCTGAGAGACTTTTTATCTTCACATTCTGTTTTGAGTGCACTTGTAAGTACCCATGATGACCCCGATGTGAATGCGCACGTTTTGAGCTGGTTATTGATAATTTATGGGAATTTGAAGATGACCCAAGACGCAATTCAGGTGTTTGAGCACATGAGGGCTAAAGGCTTTAGGCCTCATTTGCATGCTTGCACTGTGCTTTTGAATTCATTGGTCAAGGAAAGGTTGACCGATATGGCCTGGAAAGTGTACAAGAGTATGATTAAAGCTGGGGTTGATCCGAATATTTACGTGTTTAATGTTTTAATTCATGCTTGTTGCAAGTCTGGAGATGTAGAGAAGGCTGAAGAACTGTTGGGGGAGATGGAACTAAAAGGGATTTTTCCAGATCTTTTCACTTATAATACATTGATATCGCTGTACTGCAAGAAGGGTATGCATTATGAAGCTTTGTGTGTTCAGGATAGGATGGAAAGAGGAGGAGTGTGTCCTGATATTGTAACGTTTAATTCTTTGATATATGGGTATTGCAAAGAAGGTAGAATGAGAGAAGCTTTGAGGTTTTTTAAGGAAATTAAGGGTGCGATTCCAAATCATGTGACGTACACTACTCTGATTGATGGGTATTGCAGAGTGAATGAACTTGATGAAGCTTTACGGTTGCGTGAGGAAATGGAGCGTAAAGGGCTATTTCCTGGGGTTGTTACTTATAATTCAATACTCCGAAAGTTGTGTGAAGAAGGTAGGTTAAAGGATGCAAATAAGCTGTTGAATCAGATGGGTGAGAAGAAAATTGATCCTGACAATATTACATGTAACACTTTGATCAATGCTTACTGCAAAATAGGAGATATGAGGTCTGGATTGAAAGTCAGAAGTAAGATGTTGGATGCTGGATTGAAACCTGACCAGTTTACTTACAAGGCGTTGATTCATGGGTTCTGCAAGGCAAGGGAGATGGAGAGTGCAAAAGAACTTTTGTTTGACATGCTTGATGCAGGATGTTGTCCGTCTTATTGCACATATTCGTGGATTGTGGATGGTTACTGCGGCCAAGGCAATGAAGAAGCGGTGCTGAAATTGCCAGACGAATTTGTGCAGAGGGGTCTTTGCGTCGATATCTCAGTGTACAGAGCTCTAATACGGAGGTTCTCTAGAAGAGAAAAGGTTGATTACGCTCAAAGAATATTCGTTACTATGCAAGGGAGGGGAATATCAGGAGATTGTGTAGTATACACTAGTCTCGCATATGCTTACCTGAAAGCAGGAAAGGAAGCTGCTGCTTCAGATTTGTTAGATGAGATGTATCACAGGAGATTGATGATAACTATCAAGATATACAGAAGTTTCAACGCTTCTTATGCTGGTGACAACAACATTTTGGCTATCTTTTGGGATCTTGCCTCGGTGAAAGGCCTATTTTCAAAAACTATGTTCAAGCATATTCAGCGATTGAAAGTAAACGCTTAAAGGAAAGTTGCTGATACCTCAAAGCTGGAGGCTTAATTTGATTCAACTCTGTTAAGAGGGGTGGTATCATATACTTAACCTGTTATCAAACTCTGGGTCGTCTGTTGATTGCGTGAGCTTTTGCTGACATGGACTAATATACCCCAAAAATGGTGCTACCAAATGATATAGTTGACAAAACATCAACACGTATGGTAACCCAGAACCTTGTGCCATACCAGATTCCGTTACTCAAACTGGTGTCATTGGTTTCACAATTGGTGGTTTGATCTCACTGTCATCTATTAATGACAGGCATGAGGGGTTCACATGTAATGTTGTGAAAGTAACTCTCTAATTGATTGATCGAGGAACCATCTAGCTAGGGCTTTGTTCCTTAATCCTGAAGCCTGGGTGCTTACAATCTCTCTTCTCAGAAAGCAGGTTAGTATTAAAAAATCTCATTTTCTGTCTCAAACGTTCTGCTAATTGCAATCAATTTCTATCGAATCGATCTTTACCCATTTTCTAGCTAATCGTCAAGGTCCTTCATTAGTCCTTTCCAAACCGTGTGAGCCAGATTGTTATAGGTAATTACCCTGTGACATATATCCAGCTACTAGGTCGTTAGAACTTTTAACACTGCAAGTGTGCGTGTAATTAGTGGAGACTGATCATAGTAGTCCTAAAAGTATCTCTGATGAGATGTGAGCATCCACCCTCTTTCTGATGCAGGCCCGAAACTCACACAAATATAGAGGCGTTTGGAGTTAATTTTTCGTTCTTTGACATTTGGGTGAACTCACTGCAGGGTTTAAAAGCCTTAAAGCACTGGTTTGTTGGAGGCACACATGAACCATGTTAAGGCAAGCTTTAAAGAAAGGTTTTGCTTGGGGTGATTAAAAACCCTGGGGGAAGATAACCTCTACATTTTATTATGAGAACAGCGAGTTCGAGTAACACTGCTACTTTTGGTGTTAATTGAACCTGTCTCAGACCAGCTTTGCATGTTTGTACCTCTGTACAAAACCATAAACTACATTGAAACTCTCTGAGCATACTTCAGGACAAGAAGGTTAAATACCTTAATTACAGTTATCTACAACTCTCCAATCTACTGAAACCTTAATTTCTGTTGCAAAATTTTCTGATTAGCCACACCTATCTCCTTTTTAATGAAGTTAGATGCAATCAAAACTCCAGAAAACAACCAGAATCTACTGATTTCACGAGTAAATCTGTGTTTGTTTCATCTTATCATCTCCGAACAGAAAGTGTTATCTTCATAAAACCTGAAAAAGAATAGTTATTTGGGAAACATGTTCGTCGATTGAATTCAGTTTTAGTCTATGCATTCACAGTTTTTCATTGATGAAACAAGATATAACATCTACTTAATTCTCAGTTGTGGCCATCTACTCAATTCAGTTCCTCTATAGCATGCATCATCCCAGAGAAAAGGTTCCGCATGGAAGTTGAAACATGTAATTACTCTAGAAATGCATTGCATGGACATTTGTCTCCATTTGAATGCCTATGCTAAATTAGAGGATTCAATTGCTTATAACACGTATACCTGATCCTAGGTGTAGAAGTTACTATGGAAAATTGAAGTTAAAGGCATGTCGGTGGCCTGCACAATAACCTTGGTTGCTGTAGTTGGAGGCCTTTTCACTTGTAGCAACAGTGGTGATCTCTAGGAGGTAAATCAACTTACGTTTTTTCTTCTTTGTAATCACCAACCAGTAGCAAAATATTCTAACTTGTATTTTGTTTGTATTGCTTTGATTGGAAATTTGAATTTATGCGTACAAATAGTAGAAGTATCGTTATTATGAAATGACACTGAAGATCCCCCGACTTCTTTAGGTAAGAGAGGTGTAGGGTTAGCAATGCAAATTGATGGAAGCCTACAACAGTTCTAATTGTAAGAAGATTGCGTCATGCAGGGGTGTTCTAGGCATTAAACGATACGGAGATGACGTATGCCAAACCTTTAATTAAAATTGAAATAGAATAAACAAAATAATAGAATAAAGTCTTGACACACTGCTGCATGCATTTGGTTGGTATGACGATCTTTGAGGCAAAACATGTCTTATATTGTCTTGCAGCAGAAAATTTATATAAGCCCCAGAACAAAATCACTGGAAATGTGTCTTATAGGCTATGCATAGTGAGGAGTATTAAAATAAGAACTGCAGTGAAAGGAATAAAAGCCGAATTGCCTTTGATCTGATTATTCTGACCTACAAAGTGAACAGGTAAGTTGGAACTATTTCTAACTGCAATATGGGAGAGTCAAGGTTCCAACTTTCAGCAGAAAGTGATTAGTCAATGTTTGATAAAGAAGAAGGAAAGAGGCAAAAGGCACACTACCATGAAACTGTGTTTACTTTGGTGTCATTTATGTTATAACATTATATTATATCACTAATACTGGTACTACCACTCATAGGATGGTGATACACCAGGAACAACCGTGTTGAGTTTTTCAGACATTGGCGCAGAACTCCTTGACAAACAATTGCAGGAACAGATGCCCGCTGACCCGCGAGATGATGGTTCCCATGAAGCTATCTTACACCATCCCTCCGGTATTTCTTTTTCTGCTCAATTAGCAGCTGTTGATTCTAGGTTACACTTGAAAAAGATTGGTTTGTAATTTGGTTTTTATAGGCTTCAGAACGGTTGAGAATGTTACATGTCCCATTATTTTTTCAGATTCAAAGCAAATTATTTGACATCATTATTACATACACATACTGGACAATTGCCATTCTCAGGCGCTTTCTGGATTCGTAACTTCAATTTCCATTCATTTTGCTATATGGCCGTCACGAATGATCATACTAACATTCCCTACATGTTTGGTTTGGTCACACACTTCACCTACACTACACTCGCATGCCAGAGTTGCGGAAAGCCTTCCCCCGCCGTCTACAATGGTTACAAATTACTGCATGAATCTTAGTGGCTTTGCTGGTGTGAAAAAAGAAAGATATCGCCATTAATATTTTGACTGGTATATTAACAAGGGAAAAATTCTGGTCGCACTAAATTTATCATTAACAACTTTTGCTTTCAAAGTTGTACATCATTTTGCTAAGAGTTTTTCTTTTAATCATGATAGCCTTTCAGAGAGTTGTTTGTTAACAGGTTCGTTGACTTTTAAATGTCGCAAAAATTCTTTTCTAAACTTCGTTAAAAAATTTAGCAACATTTTTTGCATGCTTTTCGTCGCTTGAAACTAATTGGCGACATTTTCGTTACAGTACTTCTATTTTCACAAAGAAGTCTGAATGAATAGAATTGCGATTTGCAACGGGAATTCAAATTGGGGTGGTCCGAGCAGGCCTATATTGGTCTACCAAACCCAAATGTACCACTAAGTGCAAAACTATAGGGTTACGGGATCATTTAGGATCGTTGGATGAGAAAGAGCTGAAGCGATAGTAAGAGGGGCTAAAAGAGGGACAAAGCTATTATATTATATTATATATATATATATATATATATATATCCAACAATCTTAAATAGTTTGGATTATTACTTCCACACTATCCAGTATTTTTAAAACCCGGGGCTATGAATAGCCTGCCTAACGATATGTGACTCCAAACTCCCAAGTCTACGTTGACCAAGCTTGCTAGAGTTTGCGCCTCATCTTGTTAGCCCTTTTCTGCCACTAGATAGAGTACTGAGGTTATTTCTTGTTGTTGAAGGAGCAATGCATTTTCTAGTCTCGGTAAAGCCGCAAGGTTACCCTTTGCCCTGCACCCTCCTCGTCTAGTTAGCCAAGGTTGAGCTTTTGGGTTGTGGAGAAAAGGAAGCTTTTATCCTATTACGAACCAAATCAAATCATTGAGCCCCTCTAAAACCAAGGAGGGCATACCAAACTGAACAACTGGGATCCTCAAATGCCGCCTAGTCCAACGGCCAACTTGGGCGAAGCTTTCCACATAAGAATGACACATGTCACACATTGCTCGCTAATAAGAAACGGATTCTCTCAACAGCTCCCTAGTCAGAAGGCCGAATCACCCAAAACTTGAGCAAGCAGTGAGTGGCAGGTGTCACAATGCTTCCAACACGTGTCAAGCATCCTTCTGGCCTCAAGCCCTATAAATACAAGCTGCAATGGCTTCACCCATTCCTCACCAAAGCTTAAAGAGCTTCTTAGAAGACAGTTTGCCTCGTTACTTTCAAAGAAAACCAAACCAAGAGATCATTATGGACCAATCTCAAAACGTGAGTTACCAGGCAGGCCAGACCAAGGGCCAAGCTCAGGTATTTGCCTAAGCTTTTAATTCCTCTGTATACAGATCTTCTACTTGCATCTACATTTCACACACGCAAACTCACACACATGTGGCGGTATATACATTGAGATGTGGTGGGTGTCACTCTTGTTTCAGGAGAAGGGCAGCCAGATGATGGACAGGGCTGGCAATGCTGCCCAGTCTGCCAGGGACTCGATGCAGGAGGTTGGTTCCATCTTTATTATTACTTCCCTTTCCCTGAGTTCGCTTCTACTACTACTACTAAGTTCCTTTTTTTTCGAGTCAATTTAGATCTTCTTAAAGAGACATATTCTTTTGGCTAGTAGTATTAATGTAGGTGAAATGATTGTGTGTAGGCTGGAAGCCAAGTGAAGGCCAAGGCACAGGGAGCGGCTGATGCTGTCAAGAATGCAACGGGGATGAACAAATGAAGTCACATGCATGGAGTCTTCCATTTTTCACCACCTTCTGCAATCTCATTAATTAGGATTTATTTCTTTCTTAATTTTACGTTAATTTTTCTTTTTTAGTTTGTTTCTTTCGATTTTGGCAATGTTTGGTTGCTTCTGCTGGAGAGCTGATCGTTGTACTGTCACTTGATGTGAGAACAAGAAAAAATTCCTCTCATGGAGTTCTAAACTTGTTCCAATAAATTTTCAAGAAATGAGATATGAGGTTGAAGGAATTATTGTTCTTGCTTCTTCGTGGGTATAAGATGAAATTATTTTGCTCCAATTTCCTCGTTCTTTAGATTTGTTCAATAAATTTCAACAGTACAAAATCAAGAGATCTATCATAAAAGAGCAAAGGAAAAGAAAAATTATCTCATTTTGTTTTGTGAGGCTCTCGATCATACATAATTCTTCAATCAAAAAGAGGTAAAAAAGTTTCTAATCTTATCCAAAGAGTAATAACTATGGCGTGTCTTACGATAAAAAAATAATCAACAATGTGATTTGTAATCAAACAATCATTTGTTAAAGGATAAATTACACTCGACATTCCTGAGGTTTACCCTAAAATACACAAGACTACCCCCCTAACTGTTTCTATTACACTTCGTTCCACGAATCTCAATTTGTTCTGACGGTGTTAATTGTGTGACGTAGAATGACTTTTTTGCCCTCGTATATTAAAGAAAAGCAACAACAAAAAGAAGGAAGACTATTTCCATTCATTCTTATTCTATAATCATTTATTATTATTCTTTCTTCCTTTTTTATTTACTTGGCTCCTTTATTTGGAATAAAAAAAAATGAAACTATGGATTCTTACACAATGCTTTTTTTGTTAGTATTTCGATTGTTTTGGCGAGCCGTATCTGTCAAAACTCCCCAACAACATGAAGGGTAGGTTTGACACTCTTTTTTTTTTCAGTTTTAAAAATTGAAAAAAAATGAGCTTTTGGTAACCATTTTTTTTTCAATTTAAAAAATCAATTTTTAAACTGAAGAGTAAAAAAAAAACTCCTAAAACTGGTTTTTTTTTTTTTTCACTTTTGGTTTTTTCTTTTAGACCACCACCACCACCCTCCCACCGCTGGCAGCCACCTCAGGCGACCACCGCCGGAGACTGCCGGCAGCCGGCAACCACCGCCGGAGACTGCTGGCAGCCGGCGACTCCGCTGGCGACTGCCGGCAGCCACCTCCGGCCGCCGGTGACTGTCGGCAGCCACCTCCGGCCGCCACCACCACCACCGTCGACCACCGCTACACCCCACCACCGCCACCACAAACCACAAAAAAAAAAAAAAAAAATAAAAAACATTACCAAACACCCACAAAAAAAAAAATAAAAAAACGGTTTACCAAACACCCACTTGTTTTTATATAAAAAAATTAAGCTGCTCTTCAAAAACTGAAAACCAAAAAAAAAATTGTCAAACGAACCCGAAATATAGAACTTGTTATTTAGTTATTTAAATGATTCTTCTTTCCGGATCTCATTAAATTTTAACCATTACAAAAACCTTCAACACTCTAATTTTCATGATTCTTTTATTATGATCATATCTTGACTTGATTATGCCCAATTCTTATGTTCGACAAAAGGTCCATTTTCATATAATAATCACACTGTAATGGGTACGGTTTAGTGGTAAAAGTGTGATTCGTTTTATTAACCCCCTTAATAATTAATGGGGTGAGCTAGATTTATTGCAGCTATCCAAGAATTTCAATGTTTGAATCGAAGGTTCGCACTGTAGGACTTATTTGATCTTATTAATTGTTAGAATTTTTTTCGAATAAATCATGAATTTTCTAGGATAGTGTATCTTATCGAAAACTTACAGCAGCTTGCCAGACAAAGGCTAAGAGAAAAAAAGGAACAAAGGTATGACTGTCATAATATCTACGATTGGATTCAAAAAGCGTAGGCCTCGGGCAATTTGGCGGTCGTAGCTCTTTCTCCTATCATAATAATCGACATCATAATCCAGTCACTTTCTGATTGATCTAGAACTCTCTCGATCATCTTCGATCTGGTCATATCTCAATGAAGGAGTAGCTACCCCCCTCTTCCCACTTTCAGGCTTGTAGTAAAAGAACCTGTGAGACGACGAACGATGCAAATCAAAATCTTCATTCGTCCTTCCCCAATCTTTAATCACACCCTTCTCCCCATGGGGTCAAGATCCTTGCTCGACTTCAATCTCTTCATATTTTTTGCCCATTAAACCCATAAACAACCTATCTAGCTTAAAAACCCAAACTTAATTTATAGCCCAAACAAAGATCAGCTCTTCAAACTAGTCTCCACCCCCTTCGATAGATTAACCCCCAAATTAGAATCACTAAATCAGACTCACGAAATAAGCTAAAAAATGCCTTAAATTTCAGTAAGAATCAAATAGGGAATAACCATCGTTACCATAGGTTCCATTCCCAATTTACGAAATACAACTAAAAAACTAACCTAGTCACCTAAAAGAGTACAGAGGAGTGTTAATTCAGTTGCGAAGACCTAATTTCAAAATATTCGGTGAAAATAGAAAAATTTACCAGACACGAGTGGTTGGAGAAATGGTCACCGAAGCTCCACGGAAAAAGGGCGGTCGTCGACGTTAGAAGGGGAAGAATGAAGGGCGGGGAAGGAGGAAGGAAGGAAGGAGGGGAAGGAAGAGGGGTCTGCAGAACGGAAAAGAAAGAAGGAGAAGAAGAAGAAGAAGAAGAAGAAGAACCCTAAAGGACAAGATTGGTTTTAAATCAAGAAAGGGAGGGTAGTTTGTGTATGAAAAAAAAGCAAAAAGTGGTGTGTCAGGGAATCTCCAAACGGAGTTAGGCAATCCGTCAATTTTATGTAGTTCTATGAAATGCGGGTACAAACTAAAGGGAGCGAAGTGTAATTTGTTTCTATTTCCAGTTATTTGGAGTTACGAAGGTGTAGCCGGGGCACATATTGTATTTTCCGGCTTGTGCTTCTTGGCAGCTATCTGGCATTGGGTGTATTGGGATCTCGAAATATTTTGTGACGAGCGTACAGGAAAACCTTCTTTGGATTTGCCCAAGATCTTTGGAATTCATTTATTTCTCGCGGGGGTGGCTGAAAAAAAAAAAAAAAAAAGTTAGGGGTAGCCGTGTGTATTTTAGGGTAAATCTCAGGAGTGCCGAGTGTAATTTATCCTTTGTTAAATTGGTAGTATTTCTTGGAAGGCAATCATACTGTTCGAGCATTTCACTTGGAGTGAGCGAGTAATGTATACGACTTTGTGGAACAATGGTTTGCTTGAATATAAATATAAATGCTCTGATTACTTAACTTTTTTTAAGCCGTTGAAAGTCAAGACCTCAGCGACGTTGGAACATAGACAATTGTGTGATTAAGTTCGCTCATTTTCGCTTTATCCCATTCCAACACATAATTGCGCATAAATTGTTGATTTTACCTCAACTTGAACTTGACGGGGAGGAACAAATCCTGTCAAGAAGAACAATTGGAAGGGTGGCCCTCCTGTTGCATTTTCAAATTGTTAATGACACTTCGTGGATTATGTAAATTACGTAACTTATATGAAGCACAATAATTCAAAATAGTAGTTGAACTTCAATTTTTCGTAATAAAGACAAGATATATTGCTTTGAATTCTTAATTCTAAGATCCATAGAAGGCAAAGTAATTAAACGAAATATTAATACTACACTTTTCATTTAACGAGTTGCTCTTTCCAGAGTCAAACGCTAGTTTGTGCTCTTTTAAGTTGTAAATTATTGTCTTAGTAATAAAATTTCTGTTTCGACAAAAAAAAAGAAAAAAAAGAGTTGCTCTACATGTCTAAATTCAAAAAAAATAGATAAGTACAACTTTAGTCAGACTAATGTATACCCTAATCATTTAATAAAACTTATATAAGCATTAAGACTTGCTAAACCAAATAGTTGAGTTTGTGGGCCAAGCACAACAAATCTAACTTATAAACAATTTCATCAAGGAATTCATTTATGATTCTACATTAGTTTTAACCATGCAAAAACAGAAGACAAAGTAAATTTAAGGTTAACTATGAACCATCAAATGTGATGTCACTATTTATGGAAATTAATTGAATATACAGAGGATTTAAAGATCGTTTTCACATGTTTATGGTTTTGTCGCTACAACAGGTCTATGTGTTAATTAGCCATCCTAGAGATTGTTTTGGACAAGGGAAAATTGCGTAAAATACCCTTGTGGTTTGGGTCAGTTGCAAAAAGCCCCCTCTTGTTACAAAAATTGCAAAAAGGCACCTAAGGTTGCAAAAGTCTTGCAATCGTAAAAAAAATCGTTAAAACTAGCGACATGTGATATTCACGCTCCTGAAGAGCGCGTTTGGTAGAAATTAACTTAACAAATGACCAAAATGCCATT
Organism: Escallonia rubra; assembly: GCA_033065855.1. Lineage (NCBI taxonomy): Eukaryota > Viridiplantae > Streptophyta > Magnoliopsida > Escalloniales > Escalloniaceae > Escallonia > Escallonia rubra. Next base: position 32,040 of record JAVXUO010002703.1, read on the forward strand.
TCTATCTTCTTCTTCCCCAAATCCTAAGTCCTAAATCACCGCAGCCCTCTCAAGCCCAAAACCTAGCCACCATTTTCCGGCGATAAAGTAAGAACATTAGGCAGTGAAGGAACACAATTTTCATGCATATGGGTTCTACCAAACTTAATCGAACCCTAATCAAACCGATTCGAACCCTAATCGCACAAATTCAGATTTAGGGTTTGATCTGAATTTGTGCAATTCGAGTAATGAATCAAATCAATATCTTGCGCCGCTGCGAACCCCATCGATCCATGCTTGCGCCGCCGCGAACCCGCCATCGATCCAAGGTAGCTGGCCTTCGTGCATGTCCAGATCCAAGGATTTAGTGGAGAAGAAGAGAATCAGAGGAAAAGAGAAATGGAAAGGGCGTGCCCTTTTCATTTATATAGAAGGGCAATTTCGACATTTTTACTATTCTGTTACGGAAATTTTACGGTGCAACACCTTTGTAATCATAGGTGTTTTTATGCAATTTTTGTAACAAGTGGGGGCTTTTTGCAACTGACCCAAATCATAAGGGTATTTTACGCAATTTTCCCTTTGACAACGGCCATTTCGTGATTAAGCTTTGAACCTATCCAAAACCCTAGAAAACCAAACCCCCAAGAGCCGCTTCTGCTCCATCCTCAAAATCACCAGCCGGAATGAGAAACCAATGGCGCTTACTCCTCCTCCGCTGCCACCCTCCTCGATCTCCACACCACCACCGGCACTTTCAGGTAGTCTCTACAACACCCACTTTCCATTCCTTCTCTTCACTCCTACAGACACCCACCACTCCCCCAATCCCCACGGAAGCACCCACAAAACCCCTATATCAGAACCCCAGTTTCCGTTTTTTCTCCTCGTCCGAATCCGCCCTCGAAAATAAAGACAACCCAGATCAGATCATTACACTAACCGACATTTTCTCTCAAGTTGGAAGTAGTAACGACGAGATTAAGCTCGAGTTAGAGTCCAATAACGTCGTCATTACACATGATTTGGTTTTGAGTGTCTTGCAGAATCCGAGTACTGCCTCCGACGTTGCTCGGAGGCTGTTTGATTGGGTTTCTGAGGTGGATGGCCTAATACTGAGCTCGAAATCGTATAATTACATGTTGGGTTTGCTGGGTGTTAATGGCTTTGTGAAGGAATTCTGGGATTTGGTTGGTGTCATGAAAAAGAAAGGGTATGGGGTGGCAAGAGGGACGTGCGTTAGGGTTTCGGAGAAATTTGAAGCGGAAGATAGAAATAAGTTGGTGGAATTGTATGCTAATGGTTCGACGGCTAATTCAACCGAGAATCTTTGTTCTAGGATTTGCAAGGTGATTCGACAGGACGTGTGGGGGGACGAGGTTGAGAAGCAGTTAAGTGAACTGAATGTTGAGTTTACTGGGGAGTTGGTTGAGATGGTCTTGGAAAGTATTGCATCGGAGCCAAACAAGGCGTTGATATTGTTTAGGTGGATTGAGGAGGGTGGTCTGTTTAAGCACGATGAGCGGACGTATAATGCCGTAGCGAGGGTGTTGTGCAGAGAGGATTGTACCGAGAAGTTTTGGAGGGTCATGCATGAAATGAGAAGTGCGGGGTGTGAATTGGTGCGGGGAACATATATCCTTGTTATGAACCGTTTTTTAAAGAGGAAACTATTGAAGGATGCGGTGGATTTGTATGAGTTTGCTATGGGAAGTGCAGTGAAGCAGGATGCACAGGACTGTACGATTATTTTGAAGAAAATAGTGGTTGCCGAGGAGATAGACATGAATTTATTTCATCGAGTTTTAAGGGTCTATATGGAGGGTGGAAATGTGCTGACAAATTCGACCCTTGATTCGGTTCTGAAGTCGCTAACAAGTGTTGGGAGATTTGGGGAATGCTATAAGATATTGAAAGCAATGGAGGAACATGGTCTAATAGTTAGTTGTGCTTCTCAATGCAGAATTGCGTTTCAGCTTAGTAGTAATGGGAGAATGGCCAAAGTAAGGGAGTTTATCAACGGTATAGAAGCTTCTGGTTATAGTGAAAATTATCGAACATGGGCGTCATTAGTTGAAGGATACTGTGTAGCCGGTCATCTCGATGAAGCTTCTGATTGTTTCCGGAAAATGGTTGACAAAGAGGGGACATCATGTGCTGGGTATGCTTTTGAGATGTTGGTCACTGCATATTGCCGCAAGAACAGAGCAGTGGATGTGTTTAAGCTTCTCGTAGACATGGTCAATGAAAGAAAGCTGATTATTTGGCATAGTACATACAAGCTATTGATCAGCAAGCTGCTTGTCCAGGGGGGTCTGAAAGAAGCTTTGAACCTCGTTGTTTTGATGAAAAATAGTGGTTACCCTCCTTTCTTGGATCCTTTCCTTGAGTACATCTCAAAGACTGGAACTGCTGATGATGCTTGTATGTTTCTTAAAGCAGTTAGTGTTAGAAACTTTCCATCCATATCAGTGTATCTGCGTGTCTTTGAAGCTTATTTCAAGACTGGAAGGCATAATGAAGCCCAAGATTTCCTTTCTACGTGCCCTGGATATATTCGTAACCATGCTGATGTCTTGACCCTCTTTTGCCCCGTTAAATCTTCTGGAGAAGCTCTCGCTACCAGTGATGTCTCTGCTGTGGACTGAAAAGGGGTGTCTCACATACTGTACCGAGGATGAAATGTTAGGACAAATCTGTGAAATTTTTGGTATGAAAATCTTCTCTTCCATAATTTTATTCTGTTGATTGTTGGAGAAACTTAACTTTATTCTGTTGAAAATAAGAGAAGATGTTGATACTCTATCTGGTCTTTCCTTTTTATTTTCTATGCATTTTCAATGTAAATGATGAATGAATTGATGTTTGATAGGGTCAGATTATTGAAGCAGGTGATTGCTTTCATACATATGGCTCATCCTACACGAAGTTGTAAAAACCTGCCCTCCCCGTCTGGAACTACAGAAATTTGTCAACCTAAAACCTCTCAAACTCTAAGTGCACTATCGAAAATATCGAACACCTGCCGCATCCTCCTTGTCGCACTACCAAGTGCAACCTCTAAAGTTTTCTTGCGTTTTTGTGATAGCTTCTTTATATGGTCCATTTATTCTCAAACGATGAAGCATGGGTGCTTCATTTTTGGCCAAATTACCAGTGTCTAGTGCGGACTAGTTGTGTGCCAAAAGTTATTAGTTTTTCTAATTTAACTTTTGAAACTTGTGTGCGGACGGAGAGAGATATGGGCTGTAGCAGCGACTGTCGTAGAATGTTGATGTTAAATTGTTGGATTTAATTATTAATCTCTATATGCATTTCTTTATAATTCAAATGGAAAAGAATCAGCACCACAGCTGATGCATAACAGAGGGAAAAGAATTGAAGATGCAGAGCATATCCCATACAGATCAATCTATGGCCTTGTACCACCGAGAATGCTCGAAGGTATTAGACCGTTCAACAAAGAAACAAGCGGCAGACCTAGGACCCAGGCCCAAATGGCGTCTGATGCACCAGAAAGAAAAGGGAACATTCGTGAGTGAAACGTCAATTGTAAGCTAATTAGTTCCTGAGCACAATTATATAGGGAAAGCGAAAACCTATAGGCAGAAAGAGTAGTGCTAAAATAATCTCTCTTAAATAAAGAGATTTGCTGAATAACACAGTTATATGCACAACAGGCATACTTGGTGCGTTATAAATTATAGAGGAGCCTTATATTTGGTTTATGCAATATTGAGGTACAACATGTTCAAAATTATGTTCGTTAGGGCCTGAGAAAATTTGTAAGAGGATGGGCTTGTCGACAATTACTTGAAAACGTTTTCTGGGGATTTGTGGTGATTAACCAAAGAATTGGAATTGAATATAACTAAGAGGCAAGAGGCATGTATTCAATTAGATAGGTGTTTCTTGGACATCTTTATGGCAGATCAAGCGCATAGTCTCACTGGACTTAAATCTATGGTATTTGTGCTAGGTGAGAAGATTTTTGCGGACAGTTTTCATGGGTTGGTCAATACTGTGACAGGCACCGATAGATAAACAGCTGTTGGTTGGTTGAGTGATTTTCTTAGGAAAATTATTAAGAAGGAATGAAGTTTGTATAAGTTCATGGTGGTTGGTGCAAATAAGGTTATACCTTTTGCTATGGAATAGTAATGTAAGCATGTAGGTAGAACCCCAAGAACACTTTATGCAGTGTGGTATGTGTTCGATACTTGGATTCCTTTTAAAATTACTGATGCAGTAAAAGCAATTGAAACATAACAGCTATTGGCAAAAAGCATGAAGTGGATGAGCTTGTATTGTAAGGTATAAATGCTTAAGTAATGGGCTAAATCGTAGCGTCAGCACTTGATTGAAGTAGACCGTTTACGGATACAATGGTACATCTTAAACTCAAGGGGACTGCCTGCCGTAGTGGCCTTTTTCTTTTTCTTTCCAATCCCGTCCATCTTTTCGTGTAGAAATTTTGATCTATCGAGTTATGGTAATTCATTGATTAGCTGGAGCTTCAGAATAGCTGGCGCATCATTGCTCTATTAGGCTCGAAGTGCTAGGGTGAGACCTTCTTTGGGATTTTTCGCATCTTTCAATGTCATGATCTACTTGAGAGCCAGACTAGCAGAACTTCCATTAATTGTACATCTCCCATTCTTAATGTAACCAAAATTTTCCAGTACAATGGAGTTGTTTCCATCTTGACTTGTATTTGCTGGAGCCATGTTATGTCCTTCTAGAAGACACAGACTTCTTTTAACGTCTGCGGGTTTATGTCAGGGCAAAGTGTTTCATGCTTATGATGTGTTCATAAAACATGCTGTTTATCTGAAGTGATGAAGAAGTAAGCAGAGAAGATCGCTTTTGTAAATGGCCTCCACTAGTTACCTTGATAGCACTGAGATATCATAATGAGGCAAGCAATCTTTTTAATCTGCTGTGTTGGGAAGGCTTGTTGCTAACTCAAAAATTTTATCTTGCTTTTGATCTGAGTACTGCAATGTGGAAAGCACGCATATCTGTTCTGGTTTGCGTTACCGTTCAATTGATCAATTCAAAGTACGAGTGTATATGTCATATTCTTTTACTTGATCAGAAGGTCAATAACTGGCTGTCAATGTTGCTAGTTGCTATTATATACGAATGCCAATGTCAAGATTATAGAACTTCTTAGTATTAGGGTGGGTGGTCAGAATTTTGCAGGCACTATACCCATATTTTCTTGCTGTCATATTATAATCATCAGATTTAGTAGGTTTGCCACGATATGGGTGAATTTACTGATTGGTGTAAATTAAGTTCCTACGACATGATGGTAACAGGAAACGCAAAATGACCTATATCAAATATGTGAATTTAAAGTGCTAATGCCGGCTCTTTTATATTTGTGTGCTTAGATATCTCACTGTATGAGGAAGAACTCATATACTCTCTTCATTTCTTTTAAGTCCACTTTGACTTCTTGAAAATTTGTAGAATAGGATTCGAGCATGTAAACATTGACTCTACTCATTGTTTTTGCCTATCTGCGATTACTGTTTGAGTTGAGTTGAATTTAATGTTCATATTTCTACATTCTATCCTACAAATCTGCTAAAAGTCAAAGGGAGAAAATTTGTGTAACACAGGAATTATTAATATGCAAGTTAAATATTTATAAAACTCCGGCAATGTTAACCGGTTTCTCTTCCTATTTTTGGTTGGCCTTCTAGCGTATTACTTTAGACATCTGATACATTGTCTTATGAGAACTGCAATCTGTTTAATAACCTGTTTTTGAGATAATTAAAGCATCGAAGTGATGCATCAGGGACTACGTTTACTACAGTAGCTAACGGATTGCATATTGAATAATGCACAACTAGTGATTGGTGCCTAATTAGACATGTCATCCAATTCAAATTGTAGATGCATTTAAATTCTAACGTCATATACACGTCATAAGTAAATCTTTACATCTGGTTTGTTACTGGCTCTTTCCTTTGTTCCAGGCTTGTTTTTTGTTTTGCCTTTTAAGTTTTAACTGCTTCTTGTTTAGTAAATTCCATTCCTGTTGGATCTGAGACCTGGACTACAGGACTAGCCAAATGATTCGTTGGCAATGTTTACTAGTCTCCGTTCTGGATATTAGACTGAGAACATTTACGAGGCTTAAAGGTTGCTTTGAGGATTTCAGTCTAATATGTCTACGCTAGACTTTGTGCCTTTCTTTTGCTTTAAAGCAAAGGCAAGAATGCCTTTTCATGGTTGGAATTAGTGGTTGGAGAGGCATAATGCAGATTCTATCTGATAATGCAATTTGTCTGTGTGTCATTTTGAAACACCTTCGTATGCAGTACGTATTGTCAAGAGGATTGTTTGTCAGAAGTAGTTGTTGGCATGTCAAATTCGGTCTTTATTTGTTTCTTTTGCTTTATAATCTGATAAGCTACTTACTTTCAAACTTACTTAAGCTCACTCAATACTATTTTTGTTCACTCGCTTGCACGTACCATTTTCAGGTTTTCTGTAAAAGAACGATGCTGTAAGGTCATGTAGCATCTCTTCATATTTTTTTTTTGCTTTGCTTATGATCTTCAGATCCATCTAGCAAAACATTTTATGATATCTGATAATTGGAACTCGGAAGTCGCATCTCATGTAATACCCTTTCATGACCTGGAATACAGTTTAGATGCACATAGCTAGACTTGATAAATTTGCTTATGGGAAGATGGGTATTAATGAGCTGAGTATTTCGTTGCCGGTACTCCGAGTTTTGGCTTGTCTATCGAGCTGATCTTTTGTCGAACTCGAACGGTTTGATGTTATCGAGTTGAGATTGAACTTTTTGTGCATATCAAATTATAAGTTAACAACCTTTAAGATGTGTCGTAAGGTTTGGCTGAAATCCTGAATGAGCCTTCAACCAAGCCAGTGCGAGCTGAATCGGAGTAGTTTTGCTCGTCCCATAGTGCTGAAAGTGACAAACCTACTCACTTTCTATGCATTTTCTGTTTTGATTGATCTTCCTGTGACTACAGCCGCAGTGTTTGCATAAATCCGACTTTTGGTGCAGCAGCTTTTGTGCAAGGAGGAGGTGGGTTGGGGGTGGGTTCTGTTGGTGTGGTGGTGCCATTCTAGTGGGGGGAGAGGCAACGGAAAAGGACTTGTCGAAGAGCAAAACGTGATGAGGTTGACAAAACAGGCAAGGCATCTGAGGAAGTTTTGTAGCCACTCTTATCTGGGAAATCTTACTTGGAGGGTTCTCGGTCACATTTTCAATTGCTGTGATTCTTGTAATGTTGCTAAGAAACAAATCATGTTGCTACGGTTAATGTGACAAAACGGCCATCAACTTGTGATGATTAGTAGCTGTTGCCGCGGGGGGTATTCTCTTGGCTTCATATCTACTGCTGAAAGTGGAATTCTGTAAGCAGAATGATGGGAGGACCAAAATGGTAAAACTGTACAGGAATCTTGATGTCGAATAGTTCAATCTAGCAGGAAAATAAACTTGTTCAGAGGAAAAAGAATTTGGGAGAAACTAACAGAGAAAAACTGAATAGATGGCTCTTCTGGTCTTCTCAAGATGTAATACATCATGCAAGTAGCACTGGTAGGTGTTGGACCCGGGTTACAAGCTCGTACTGAAAGGAGTGCGAGCGAAAGCGAGAATGTAATAGAAGACATTTTTTAGGCATATCTGATAGTGAGAACGTAGAGAGAAATCGAGAGCAAGAGTGAGAATTTACACGCGACAATATTACCCATTTCAAAACAACTTGACGAAGCAATTGGGACTTCAAAGTGCATTTAACTTATAGAAGTTTTTGTGTTATGCATTATAGTCGTATCGCTTATTGCCGTTAATTTTCCATCTATCTAACATACAAAAAGAACGACACATATCGTACTGAGGTATCATATTTCATCAAGTTGATTCAGAATAAAGGTTCTTTTCCATAGCAACATACATTTGTAAGGGTGTCTATAACTAGTTCATTTATTTGGTTTTCCTTTTTTCTTTTCTTGATAGGGTTGGGAGGGAATGGACTTGTCCAGAGAAGGTAGTGAGATATAGGGACAAGATGGGGTCCAAGAGCTTACAAGCTTGGGTTGGATGCTCTGTGTTTTGTCTGTCCTACTTTCAGACCAGTCCAGAAGCATACAACCAGTGAGGACCAGAGGAGGGAGTGAGTGGGGAACTGGTGGCTACTTGTTCAATTCAAACTTCGTGAACCAATCATACGTATCAGTAGCAGTAGCTATTATTTGCATTTTTTGTCGCTATAAATGTTTTCGCTGTCTAAGGCGATATTGGGCACTGAAAAGTTTTGCCACGCTTTTGTCTCTAAAACTCTTCAACGACGTTTTTACAGCAAAAGAGGGTCCAATCCCCACCCCTAGAGTTACTATAACATCCGTTACTACAATACCTTCATTCATACATTATACTGGCGGCAAATATTTGGCCACACCTCTGTTTATCACGTTGAAGTTGATTGGGCATCGAACATATTAATGGTGCTTCCTTATCAATGACACTGTTAATGATATTTCCAACATAATAATTGTTCAAACAGTCTCATAGGGACCATAACTATATCATGCATGCTTCGTTTATGCTAATATAAAATGCATGTGTACACCGAGAGCTAATAACATAACTTTGTTGATAACTAAAGCTAAATTGACAGTGCGGTCTGACGATCCACTTTATCAAGGTGGGTGGTTAGATCTGCTGATTTCTAAGTGAATTCGTCGCCCGCGACATTATGGAGCGAACATCCATTCCTATTAGGGAGAATGCAGGTGATTTATCGCCCGTGCAGACGTCCGTTCCATAATAGGGTGGACAATAGATTTTTTTTTTAAGAAAAGGTGCTCTGATCCATTCATCGTATCGAATCGTGCTGGCAAAGTTAACTTTAAGACTTTAAGTTGCCAGCAGTAAAAAGTAATCATCTCCTCCTATATATATGTGTGTGTGTGAGCCCCCGCGGGGGTGTACATGTATTGATTTTGAAGGAGATCCAAGCCATGTATGCATAGCTCTCACCTAAATTTTGAATAAAGTTGTGTAAAACAGACAAAGGGTTAGTGACCATATATTTGATTGAATATATATCTTAGTTTTGGGGCTTAATGGTCCCGTTCCATGCACCCACTAAATGGCCATCCCTTTTATGGGTTGTGGAGATGGCATGGAGAAAGGGACAACAATGCCCAGCTGTGTCCAATTCATCAGGGACTAAACTTTGGACATTTTTGTCATTTTCCCAATACCAAAGCACCTTGTTCCTTTCTTGCGTGTTCAGTCAATTCCCCTCTCCTTCGGTTATGAAGAGTACGTTTGGTGACGAGGGTTCCATTGGATTCTATGAAAATCTCACATGACCCACCTCTTGTTTGGATGTAGATAAAGCTTTTGGGTCATTAGAACTTTCAACTACCTCCATCAGTGTTATTATTACTTGGAACATTCTCGATTTAGGCATTTTGGATTTAGTTTTCATCTTACGTACCAAACAAATAGAGTTTAGGAAAATGATTGATATAAGGTAACGTCATCAGGTATTTTTATACGAAAGTACGCATATTGTCTTTTGCATAACTTCAAGTTCCATTTCGATAATACCAATAAGCTTTTTACGTGCAAAAATAACATAGTCTTTTATGCTGAGTGTTGCATTTGTAAGTGTGTGACAATGTTTTATAACTTATTTTTTCCTTTTATGAGAAACATGCAAAAGAACTTTTTTTTTGATATATAGTGTTAAATCCTTGACTAGGTTATTATGTCAAAATTCTTTAGCATTTTTTTTTCTGATTACGTGTATATATTCAATTTAAAAGTTATTCATGATGTATTTTGTAATGAGTAAATTGCACCAATGACCACTGAACTATGACCCATTTTTCACTTAAGTCACCAAACTTTATTTTGTGCCATTTTAGTCACTAATTTGTCCAATTTGGCTACTTTGTTAGATGGGGTTAGCTTTTCTCCGTTAAGTGGTCACGTGCCGCACACATGAACATCAAAATAGGGGGTAAAACGGTCTCTTCATTATTATTCTTCAGTTCTAGTTGTCTTCTTCCACCAACACCCATACCACTATCCAACACCAGCAGTCTACCACAACACAATCAGCCCCCCCCCCCCCCTTCACCCTTCACCCTCGGAAAGTCCAAACCCATCACCACCGTAACCTTCCCTTATCACCCCTCCTGCACTGCCGTGTAACCACCACGTGTCCAACAGCCAGCCCACGAACGATCTCTCCACCCACCATCAATCCACCACCACTGATCTCTCAACTCACCACCGGTACACCATCAGTCCACCACCACTACCACTACCCATTACCATGACCCACCATTGATCTCCCCACCCATCATCACTGCACCATCAATTTATCACTACGCCATCAATTACAATCACTATTGTTACCCACCTCCGATATCCACCACCAACACTATGTCGGCAATCGCAAATCCTAACCCACCACCAATAATTTGCCAACACGTAACAGAGAGAGATTAATGTAAACAGACGGAATAGAAGAAGCAGATGAAGAAAATGGCAGGAAGAACGGCACCGCCGTTCCCCCAATCACTGGCGATTCCCTTTGGTGGAAGAAGAGCGGCGGCATCACCGACGGCGTAATGGCCTGGTTCTTGTACGAAGTGAAGTCGGTGATCGTATAGAATGGAGACTCAATGGTTGGAGGTTGCGGGCCACGATGGTGAACTGCATGATGGTGGAAATGAAGTGCGGTACAAGCGGCGTCGATGACGGTGGAACTTGTCTTGTGGGGACGTCAGATCTGATGGTGGATCTCTGTGTGAGAGGGAAAGACAAAGAAGAAAGATAGAGAGAGAAAGAAAAAAGAGAGATTTGATGGGGATTGACAGTTTTGCCCCTGCTTTGAAGGGTCATGTGAGCGGCACGTGACCCTTTAACGGAGAAAATTTAACACCGGCTAACAGAGTGGTCAAATCGGACAGATTTGAGAGTCCAGTGGCCAAAATGACACAAAATAAAGTTGGGTGACTTAAGTGAAAAAGAGGTCATAGTTCAGTGGCTATTGATACAATTTACTCTTTTGTAATTATCAGTGATAGTCATATGGCCACGAATTCAAGAAATGATAGCCGAAGAGATAAGGAATAGCAATTAGAGCATATCATTATTTTAAAAGTTGTAACTTCGTCTCAACAATATAATAATTTATTTTAGTACTCTTACTTATTAAATATAAATATTTTTTTTTATCTAAATAAAGGACTAGAAAAGTATAGACTTATCAAAATTTTCTTTTTGTACTGAAATTGAATGAGCAAAGCTTAATTAACATTATCACTTGATTCCTCAAAATAATAGTTAAGCTTTAATTATTTATTTTTTTCTTTTTCTCATCTTCTTAAAAAGAAAAACCCTGTTTTTTTTTCCTTATCTTAGACTGCAACACTATATCAAAAGTTGTACAATTGGTGTTACAATTTTCTTTTATTTTTTTGGCATGGGATATCAATAACTTTTTATTTTTACTTTTGCATATGACCAGAAAGTTGATAGATTGCTTCAACATGTGCCAAGTTCATGCGCATGAGTGCAACCATCTAAATGGGCCATGGTTCTAATCATAAGTTTAAACGTATGTATTAGTTTAGTCTCTTGGTAAGTTATTAAGCTGTGGACAACTGATTTTTCTGTTGAAATACTACTTTGTGACATATAGTTTCGAATTAATATCTCCAGCTCTCGCCACTGAAATCTCTGACACTACAAGCTGGAGGTATATCCTTAAATTTGAGTCTTGCTATTGATGCTTGGTTTCATAGTATCTGTAGTTCAATATACAGAATCTTATTACAAATTAATTTTAAATGTAAATTCTTTATCACTGTAGCAAGGGATCACTAACCAAGAAATAGAAGCAAATGTCGTGATTTTGGTTACGTTTAGTCTGATTAGAGTAATCTTTCTTTTGGTTTAAATTAGAGTTGCAAGTTATTAGATCTTGAGGTTAGTTTTTTAATGTGATGTGTTTGTGCACTGCACTCTTTTCTACATGATATTATTTTATGAGTCTCGATTTCACATGGATAAAACAAGTATAGAGAAAGCTACATGCAGAATATATTGAAACGAAGAATTGATAAAGAAGCAACCTTTGTGCAAATCGATGGCCAAATTAGAAGACACGTGTTATACAACACTACAATTGTCTATTATAAATATGGCGGTGACAAGAATGTAACTGCAGTATAAAGTGCAAATATTCGTAGATTTAGGTCCTTCATTTTGATATACAAATGTAGTAGAAATCTTGATTCACGTAACATTGAGGGGTCTTCGTACTTTTTCAGACTGTTGTTTAGTTAAGTATCATTTTTCTTACGTTCTTAATTATGAAAACGCTAAACAAACAAGTCGACCCATGTTTTTTCATTTTAAATAACATAAAAATAAAAACAAATAATAGGATATGAAGCGTAGCGTAAACCTGCAACCTCTAAATGAGCACTTTCATGTTGTTAATGTAAATAGGTGGATGCCAGAAAACAATACACACATTTATATTATGCATACAAGATACTTCACTAAAATATAAAACTACATAGATAAATTATATAATTACAATATTCGGTGGATCTAAGTCACAAATTTCACCGATCGCATTCAAGACTTCATGCATCTTATCAGCTTAACCATAGTTTGGACTGAATTTCCTATAAAGGGTGTGAATATACCCTTACACTCCACGTATTATGCGGTCTTGATATTCTTCACTAGATTCTAATACACACAAAATTGAAAGAGGATAGAAAGGACTAAAAAATCGGCATGTTGGTGAAAATCAGATACAATTTTACCTTGAGAGTGATTTTAGATATATTGATATAATTTATTAGCATAGTAATGCACCAAAATGAAATACATTTTAGAACTTTACACGAATTCGTGAATATGATTCTAATTGTCTTTAGTAGTGAGCTAATTTATACTTTATCATCCTTTATCATTGTACATGGCTGAGTGACGTAGATTATTATACTTTATCATTGTATATATGCATTACCTCAGTGAAACTCATTCTCTTTATTTATTTTTTTCAATTTAAAACATAGTCGACTATGTTAAATTATATAATTGATGAAAAAACAAAATTGCATCCCTATCAGTGCAGTTACAAATGTTCATTAGCTAGTAAGAAATAATGGAAGAGAGTCGAATTTCAACTACACGATTAGGATTCCAATCTCACTGATAACAAACCACTAAAATCAAAGATATCAAACGACAATCTTTACGGTATCATCAAAGAGTCTTTACCAATGCGACCATGACGTCCGATGTCAGTCGGCTTCGCTACCTAATATAACCTCATTGTGTACCCAGGAGTACAAAAATCAAATAACAATGTTCACCACTTGACATTAGCCATCAAAGTTACAAAAACCTTATACCGTTTGTTATTTTCTTGTCACGTCTGTCCTGATTCTGAACAACTACATGGAGCTTGCATTTCTCACTCTCTAAAAAAAACAAAAAGAAAATACATGGAGCTTGCATTTCATTTTTCACTGTTTCATGTCTGCCAGACGTTACTCGATAAACACTACTGAATGATTTTACTTGACAAAACCCAGAAAATAGAACGAGGCAAAAGTCTAATGTTTGTATCTGCGGATTGATTGACTGGTCAGGTTGGGCACCCGTTTTCCAATGCAATGCATGCGTACAACTAGAAACATACAGATTTGTGTCACATAAGACTATGCAGACCATGCAAATACAACCACTCCTCGAAACTGTTGTGTATGGATGTGCTGCTTTTAAGCTTAGTTTCTTGGGAGTTGATCCGTTGAGAGCGTGGGCAAAATAGGAGATCTTGCAAACACGATCTGACCGTCCATCCCGAAAGATGGAGGGGCCAGGTCGCGCCTTTTCGAAAGCTGTCAGTCGTCCGCCATACTGTATGGCGGACGGGTTTTTTTTTTTTTTTTCCCCTCCGCCCATCCGCTAAACTGTATTGCGGACTGTCCAAAAATTTTTTTTACGTTTTTTTTAAGTTCATCTGCTACATAATGTAACGGACGATTTTTTGACAAAAATACAGTCATGTTCCGTCCGCTACATTATGTAGCGGACTAATCTCATGACTTTTTCCTCTTTCTCTCTCATTTTCCTCATTTAATGTTCTGACATTTTTCCTTTCTCTCTCCTCTCTCTCATCATCATTTTCTCTTTCTCTAATTAACTCTCTGACTCTCTCTCTCTCTCTCTCGTCCATGCTAGAAACCGAAGGGAAAAGGAAGCCTCTTGGCGCGCGACGACAGAGGAAGGCAGCTCCGCTTCCGGCGACGACGGAGGAAGGCAGCTCCGCTTCCGGCGACGGCCGAGGAAGGCAGCTCCGCTTTCGGCGACGGCCGAGGAAGGCAGCTCCGCTTCCGGCGACGACCGAGGACGGCAGCTCCGCTTCTGGCGACGACGGAGGAAGGCAGCTCCGCTTCCGTACATAGGACCGAGGACGGCAGCTCCGCTTCCGGCAGCAATCCACCTGCTGTGGCAACCCCATTTTGGGTTTTCGAAAACTGAGACCCAATTAAAATTTTGAGACCCATTTGAAAGTTTGAGACCCAATTGAAACCCAGATCATTTTTTATGATCTGAGTTTTGTTGGTGGCCGCTGTAGGCCGTGGGTCTGCGATTGACCGATTGACGGAGGTGTGGTCGTGGGTGAGCGACTGGCAAACGTGATGGTGCGATTGGATGAGTTTCACGTGAGGTGTAGCCTGACAAGGAGCCCGTCTAGTTGGTTCTCGGATCACTTCTTCGTCACTCTCATCCTGAAGAGCGAAACTTCGAGCGTGAAACACTTGTCGAGCCTTGCGAGATGATTGAAAGCAAGAAGTTTGGACAGATGTGTGAAACACTTTTACTTTCATGTCCATCATCCGCTACATTATGTAGCGGATGGGTATTTAAGAGGAAAGAGAGAGAGAGTCAGAAATTGATGGGAGAGAGAGAGAGTGTGTCAGAACATTAAAGTACGTCTGCTATACTATATAGCGGACAGTCAAGCAGAAGGAAGCCTCCCCAACACTTAAAGTTTTTTTTTTCGGCCCTATGTACGTCCGCCATATAGTATAGCGGACGTACATAGGGCCGAAAAAACTAAGTGTTGGGGATGCTTCTTCTGCTTGACTGTCTGCCATATAGTATAGCGGACGTACATAGGGCCGAAAAAAAAAATTTAAGTGTTGGGGCAAAAAGGTGTCAGCTTAAGGACAGGTGTCAGCCTAGGGACGTCCGGTACACAGTATCGCGGACGTCTTTTTGGCTGTCTCCCATCAGAACTTTAATGTCCTCCGCCATACAGTTTAGTGGACAGGCGGAGGGGTAAAAATGTAAAAAAACACGTCCGCCATACTGTATGGCGGACGACTGACAGCTTTCGAAAAAGGTGCGATCTGGCCCGTCCATATTTCAGGATGAACGGTAAGATCGCTTTTGCCAGTTCTCCTATTTTGCCCGCGATCGCAACGGATCAGCTCCCTAGTTTCTTTCTTTCTTTCTTTCTTTTTACTTGTTTAATTAACTTTTGCCAAACGGGTAATAAAGGAAATTGATGAATGATGCAACACTTGTCAAGAGATTAATTAAAGCAATAAATGTAGGCTCGGTTTTTTGTTTTCTGTGTAATAGAAAGGTTAGAATATAATTCTTTTCTTTGCCATGGGATCTGACTAGCTTTGCTTGTTTCACACGAAGTTGAAAGGCAACTTTTAGTCAAGAAAATTAGTGGGCAAATTAAAATTGATGGTGAAAGAAGCTTTGCTGAAGCTGAACAAATTGCCTTTCTGGAGCTGGCCCTAAAGATGTAGCAGTAATCCTTTCACTTCAAGTGTGTTGCTAGCCCATCTTGAAAAAATACGTTTGACCGCTCTCGAGTTCTACTTTCACGACATGTCAACCAATATCGACGGTCAAAGTTCAACACAACCATTCTAATCAACCTGAAACGCAAATCCCAAATCACGTGTCACACCTCCTGGACCCAAATATTCTAAGTGTTGGAAATGGGGCCCCGAGTTCCCCCTTGGTGGGCTTCCTCTCCTTGTCCCTTGGGGTCTCCTTGCCTCACCCTTTGGTCTCGTCTCTCTTGGGGGTTCCCTCTCCTCCTTCCTTAGTCTCTCCTCTCCTTGAAAAATACATGACCTCGATCTCCCGCCGTGCCCGAGTAACATGACGCTCGAACTTGCCCTAGCGCCGTCTCCACGTTACGTGCTCCGACACAATGCCCATCATCGGGGCGCTCGACCGCGCCTGAACGCCCCCGACATTGCACCATAGTCGTGATGCCACCCTTGCGCCCGAGTGCCACCTTCTTTCTATAAATGTTCTCGGCACTCCTTCCCTCGGTCCCCCCGATGCGCTGTCGCTATGTCATGTGCTCAAGAACAACACTAAGTGACCACATCCCTGTGTCATTTCCATTGAGCGTGCCCCCAGCACCACACACAACTTGCCCAACCCATTCGTTGTGCCCCCCGACACTCTGTCATATTGTTATGTCCTTGGCGTTGGTCCATCCATCCACTGGCTTATTTAGAGATGGGAGTAAGTCCCCGTGTTAGGCCTTCCCCACCACTGTCAGGTTTTTTGCATCTCTTGATGCCTCTGTGGGACTCAGTAAGGGCTTTGGACTGGTGGTTAGATTAAGGAGTTCTCTCGTCACACCGGCACTGTGTGAGCCAGTCTTTATAGATAGACAAAGTGAAACTGTGTACAGGGCAGACGGGGTGAATATGTGATCCGGTAGTCTACCAGGCACCGACATTTGTGGCTCCTTGGCGAGGCATCACTCCGAGAGAACGTCACAGGTCGCTTGGCGACATTACTTCTTTAACCTTTATGAATAATAATGGACTCGATATTTTACTTT
The DNA here is from genome assembly GCA_033065855.1 of Escallonia rubra. Taxonomy (NCBI): domain Eukaryota; kingdom Viridiplantae; phylum Streptophyta; class Magnoliopsida; order Escalloniales; family Escalloniaceae; genus Escallonia; species Escallonia rubra. The sequence continues at coordinate 48,965 of JAVXUO010002703.1, forward strand.
TTAAAAAAATACAGCTCATTTGAACTTTTCACTGTCTCACTCTATCATCCTCCCAAGCTAGAGGATTATAGAAAGAGAAACACCCAGTACTCTGGACCCTGACTCTGGACTTTGAAATCTGGACCTTAGCAATAGATTACTAATTTTAGTCGTGTATATTCCGTGCCTTCGCACTTGCAATATTGCCACTTCTCAGACTCTGCCTTAATCTATGCCCTTATCCTATCTTTACTTTGTCCTACAAAATCATACTTGGCTTCTGACTCGGACTGTATTCTTTAAGGATAATAGCATAAACCCCCCTCGTGGTTCTGGCCATTTGCAAAAAGACACCTGCTGTTACGAACGTTGCAAAGGCTTCCCTCTAGTGCTTATTTTGTTGCAACTGTTAGACAAGTCATCTAAATTAACGGGGCGTGCTCTTCCTTGAAAAATGCGTTTAGTGAAAATTTATACTTTAAAAAGACTAAAATACCTTCCCTTTTTATCTCACCCAAACAAGTCCCAAATTCTTCTCCAATTCCACCAAAACCTAACCCTAATCGCCACCCACCTTGGGCGTTTATGCTGCCGCCAGCCCCATCAACGCATGTTGCAGGTGTAAGCCCCTTCACAATCCTGCCTTCACCACCCCGTATGTCACCTGCGCCACCTACAACCGGCGCCCCATTTGCCTCATCTAATCCCTCTGCCACCAGCTACTGCACCTAATCCCGTCACCGCCAACAACCCCACTCAATCTCGTCGCCGCCATCACTGCCCAATGCTGCAGCCGCCATCACCGCTCAGTCTCGCTGCAGTCATCACAGCCTAAATTAATCGCACAACAAGTCGCATCGAACCCTAATTGATCTAGGGTTTCAAATCGCATTGCGCGATTAAAACCCCTAGATCTAAGTTTGTGCAATTCGAGTAAATCAACCACATCTAGTGTCATTACCTGTTCAAGGCAGCCCAATTGATCCCCATTTGCACCGCCGCCAGCCCCGCCGCGATCAAACTCAGCCACTTTCTGCGCCGCCACCACTAAGCCTTACACCCACCATAACAAAACCCTAGATCTTCTGATGTCTTCAGATTGAGATGAACCTAGGTGGAGTTGGGTTTACCACCAATTTTTTATGCCTTTGGAAGTCACAAATTAGAAATGAAAAATTGATGCATTTCAATTTATATAGAGGGGCAAGTTAGACATTTTTATCATCCCGTTAGGAAAATTTTATGACATAACACGTTTGTAAGCTCAGGTGTCTTCTTGTAACTTTTGTAACAGTCGGGTCTTTTTGCAAATGGCCCAAACCACAAGGGTAGCTTTTGCAATTATCCCCATTCTTTATGACACTTTTATGTATACTCTGAACCCATTTTCTTGATATCAAATTAAAAAAAAATGCAGAAATAAAACTTGTTTCTAATGTAAAAAGCACAAACTTGCGGGTCATAGATTTTTAGAACATGTTAGATCTCGATAACGAAAGAGGATGAAAATAATTCTGTCCACCTATACCTGCAGTGCATCATAATCTAAGCAATATTCCTTCTCATGATTTAGGGCCAGGAGAGGGAGGGGGTGTGGGGCAAGAACAAAAAAGGGAGCATGGCAGCTTTTGCTTTTTAAGTGTTACTTTGATTAGCTTTTGAGGAATGACTGTCTGCCGAAGGTAGATAAGCGTGAGAAACTGTTAGCTGATAGTGGGTTTATGGAATCAATAAAGCAAATCCAACTCCCTCCTCACGCAAAAGTGTTTTTGAAAATAAAGTAACCCATGAAAAAGGACAACAGCCAACAAAGATCCCCCCTCATCATGGTCATGGTCCATGGACTATGGTCTATATGTTATTGATCATGGGAGGGTGTACCCAACCCCTCATCAATCTCACAAGCCCCTTTCCTTGAAATTCTCACATTCTGTATTTCCTTGATAAAAGATTGCATTTGGGACTCTAATGAATGGCCAAACTCAGAGAATGTTGGATTCTTTAAACTGTTCCTGGCATAACCCATCCCCCATTTCTCTCCTTTGTTTTGTCAAGATGTGTGTATTTATACAAGTTTCATTTTTCTAAGCATCAATACTCCTTTAAAATCAAGTGGACAACAAGAAGATTACAATATAGAGTGCCCCTCTCTAGGCAATAACATGACCAAAGACTGACTAACCCAAAAAGGATTTTGGTTTTATTATGCAAAAGAATCAAACTATTATCAAGTCTTTGAATTGAGTACTTTCTTCAATGCTTGGATAAAAATATGTAAAGTCTCATTTTTTTTTCCTTTTATGGGAAAATGCATGATTGAGGCACCAATGGCATTTCCATTACTTCTCTTTTTCCTGTTGGAAATCACCCAAAGATTACTTTGGTTACTTTTTGAAGGCAAATAATAATATACTCTCTCTTTTTACAATTCCTGACCCAGTGACAGGCGTGCTAGCCCTCTTTACACTACAGAAGGACTGAGTGCTTGTCTTGGGTTTGGCAGAAGATTATCTAGCAAAAATGGATTCCTGGTTGAAAAGGTAAAGGTGAGTTGTTAGCTTGTAATATCATAGAGCTTATCACGTTAAGGAAAAGAAAACCATACGAGGTCTGGTGTTCAAACTAAGCTTCGTATACCGAAACATAGACTGTAGTTCTATGCAAATGAGAAGACAAAGAGAGGCTGCATTCTGGCTTCTTACATTCTTGTGGTATTGGAGTTCTGCAAATGGTTTGCTTTCTTCCAAAGGTGTAAACTTTGAAGGTAAATACACAAATTTCTTGACGAAAATTGGTTTTAGCATCCAAAAGGATGTGGTCTTCAGCACATAAAAGTGATTTGAATGGAGTTTCTTCATCTGGGTGCTTTTGATTCAGTGCAAGCTTTGATGGGTATAAAAGCATATTTGGAGGATCCTCACGGTGTACTTGATAATTGGGATGGTGACGCTGTTGATCCCTGTAGCTGGACCATGGTTACTTGTTCTCCTGAGAGTCTGGTCATTGGCTTGTAAGTCTCGCCATTGAAGGAAATCCATTTTGATTTACATTCAAATCCTCCATTTAACTTAAATAATTATTCAGTTCAAGATAATTCTTTTTTGAGGTTTTGTTCTGTCTGCCTGCTACTATCTCAGGGGGAGTCCAAGCCAGAACTTATCTGGCAGTCTTGCTCCAAGCATTGGCAACTTAACAAATCTCCAGATTGTGTAAGTACTAAAATTTGTGTTGAATGCAGTTGTTTGGATTTTTATGTGGGTATGCTTCTTTCATGTTACTGGTTCTAAGAGATGTTTATGTTACAGTTTATTACAGAACAACAACATCACAGGGCCAATCCCAGCGGAGCTAGGGAGGCTTTGGAAGCTTCACACACTTGATCTTTCTGATAATTTCTTCACTGGTGAAATCCCCTCTTCCCTAGGTCGCTTAAGAAGCCTCCAATACATGTAAGAACTAAAATTGAAGATTTATAGTTTGTTTCCAGTGTAGCTTTATGCTTATCTAAACTTGTTTCTTGATATTGCTTTAGGAGGCTCAACAATAACAGTCTCACTGGAGAAATTCCGGAGTCCTTGGCCAACATCACCCAGCTTACCTTCTTGTAAATTTCTCTGCTTCCTTTCCTTTACCCAAGCAATTTGTACGTCAATAAGATACTCAATAATTCTTTGGTTATGCTCGTTTTAGGGACTTGTCCTACAATAACTTGAGTATCCCGGTACCAAGGTTTCCTTCTAAGACATTCAAGTAAGCAAGACATTCAAGTAGCCCTTGTTTTTGGTTTCTCCTCTCTTTCAGACTAGCAAGTAGAGTGCCAAAAAGCCTTCTGCTCTCTAATCTTATTCTGTTATTGCAGCATTGTAGGAAACCCTCTTATATGTGCAACGGGGTATAGACAAGAATGCTATGGAATGACACTGATGCCCATGTCCATGACCTTGAATAGTTCACAAAGTAGGAAAATTCTAGACTTTCAATCTATATATTCTTCAGTATTTCAATTACTTTTGGGCAATTCACATACTAATTCTAGATTGGTTATTTCTTCAATGATTTCCATGTGCTTATATTCTAGTGTTTCTGCACATTCTTGTATACCTCTCCTGACCTTATTTTCCTTGCTCTTGAAGCTGCTATGCCTCTCTCAGGGAGACCCAAAAGTCACAGACTTGCAGTTGCTTTTGGGTCAAGCCTTGGATGCATCTCTTTGCTAATCCTTGGATTTGGGCTTCTTCTATGGCACAGGCAAAGGCATAACAAGCAGACCTTCTTTGATGTGAAAGGTAATCTCCTAGTGTAAAAGAATATAATTTTTTTCATTCTTAAGTAGTTGATTAATCCCCTATAGTAAATTAGTAATGCATCTGTTTTAATATTTAGACCGGCACCATGAGGAAGTTTCGCTTGGCAATTTGAAGAGGTTCACATTCAGGGAACTTCAAATTTCAACCGACAACTTCAGCAATAAAAACATACTAGGGAAAGGTGGTTTTGGCCATGTCTACAAAGGGTATCTCCAAGATGGAACTCCTGTGGCTGTAAAGAGGCTCAAAGACGGCAGTGCTATCGGAGGAGAAAGACAATTCCAGACAGAAGTTGAGATGATCAGCCTAGCAGTGCACCGCAACCTCCTCAGGCTATACGGTTTTTGTATGACTGCCACAGAAAAGCTGTTAGTCTATCCATTTATGTCCAATGGAAGTGTCGCTTCACGTCTCAAAGGTACTCTCTCCATTCCTTAAGATGGACCTTGTCTCAAGAAATACCAATATATGAAGAATAATTTGTTTCCCTTAAGATCAATAAGACACGCATGTACTGGAATATGAAAATTTTGCATGCTAATTCTGACTCTCTGTATTGTTTTCTTATCCTGACTAGCTGATTTAGTACTTCATACTTTACACAGTACTAATTCATAGCCCCACTTTAACAGCAAAACCAGTACTTGATTGGGGCATAAGAAAGAGAATTGCTTTGGGAGCAGGGAGGGGATTATTATACCTCCACGAGCAGTGTGACCCAAAGATAATTCATAGAGATGTGAAGGCTGCAAACATACTGCTTGATGACTATTGTGAGGCTGTGGTAGGAGATTTTGGACTAGCAAAGCTTTTGGATCACCAGGATTCACACGTGACGACAGCCGTAAGGGGCACCGTCGGGCATATCGCCCCTGAGTATCTCTCAACTGGCCAATCCTCTGAGAAGACTGATGTCTTTGGCTTTGGGATCCTTCTTCTTGAATTGATCACAGGACAGAGAGCCCTAGAGTTTGGGAAAGCAGCAAACCAGAAAGGAGCAATGCTTGACTGGGTGAGCATGAAATTCCTAGTTCTAAATGAAGTTTGCAAACTCTTCAAAAAAGCTCCCTCCATTTCAAAATATGAGTTCCTTTTAATACTTGTTAAGTGTTCACATTTGCTAAAAAAATGTCGAGGGGATTCAAATGGAGGTAGTGGTTTGATGACTGTTTTCCAAATTTTACGTAGGGTCAAATAAAATTGTTTGGAATTTGAATTTATCACAGGTGAAGAGAATACACCAGGAAAAGAAACTTGATATTCTTGTAGATAAGGATTTGAAGAACAGCTATGATCGGATTGAACTCGAGGAAATTGTTCAAGTGGCCCTGTTATGCACTCAATATCTACCAGTCAACAGGCCCAAGATGTCTGAAGTGGTTCGAATGCTTGAAGGCGATGGACTAGCAGAGAGATGGGAAGCTTCCCAGAGAATTGAAACAACCAAATCCAAAACCAAAGAGCTCTCCTCATCTGAGAGATACTCAGATCTCACAGATGACTCGTCACTACTTGTACAAGCCATAGAGCTCTCTGGTCCTAGGTGAATCAGTTTCATTTCTTATTGAAAATTTTGCATAGGAGAAGTTTTTGATAGTCATAGCTGTCTACAGAAGTCCAAAAGCCATCTAAGTTGTACAATATTGGTGCATCAAAGTTTCGATGGGCATTGATATTAGTTCCTTACTGTACATAATTAAGTTCGAGGAAATTGACATTACTTAGGTTCAGTGTTTCTTTCCTTCTGACCTCCCATTTGAGTGAGAAACTCTGGAGTGTTTATCTGCACCATTACTTGTTTATCTGCACCATACCTTAAGCTGGATCGTAAGCCTGCAGCAAGCGATTGGAAAACCAATTCAATGTTTCATGCCTCGTGCACAGATGGAAATCGACCTTAACTAGATTTAAACATTCATGCGTTGTGTACTCCGTTTGAGTGAGAAACTCGGGGGAGATGTTCAGGAGTAGATTTGTATCGTATTTAAAGCTGGATAATTTGCCCGAAAGCAACGAGCCGTAGAATGTCATTCAATTTTGTGGCTTAATACAGTGGATTCAGAGCATGAGGCTCTTGCCATCGAACCCTAACCTTCAGGTCATAACACCAAGGCTCACATTCTGAAGTTTCTCATCAATACTTGACACAATGGGTAAAAACAAAAGAGAATTAGTTGGCATCTTGAAAATTCACAACAGTCGATCAAATTGTTCTGATATCTGCTTGACAATCAGGCCTAGAGACTCCCACAGGGCTATTTTGCCATACAATTCTGACAAACGAATAACAAAGGTTGCCAGGCAAAAATTATATGAACTCCAAAGCAACCATTATAAGCAATAGAAGCCAAACTTTATCATTAGCTAAAGCATTTCAGTAGAACAAATATAGTCCACATTCGGAGATAAACTACGAAGAAACAACCGGACTAGGCTGTAAAACAAGGCCTTGAACTATACTTGTTTTGAAGCAATAATATAGATCAGCTGGTAGAGAACGAAAATTTGAGTGTTAGTTCTTTTGAGGCTCGTTGAAAGGACAGCAGCTTTCCCATAAACCATCGATCATAACCCTCTGGGTCCGTTAGGTTCACAAACATCTTCTCGAGTATCGGCGAACGTGCAAGCAGTAGCTTGATAAGTTCCAAGTCAGATCTCTGTTCTTCAATTTCTTCTTCCTCAACCTCCGCATAGATGTTTATTCTCACAACTCGAAGTTGGTTGAAACAGCAGGTTGATCGGAATTGTGCTTTCAGAAAGTCGTAAACGTTTTTGCGGAATGGCGTCGAAACCTAATCAAGCAAATGAAAACACCATCTGATTTTTATGATAATAAAAGCTTGGTTGTATAACCAAAATGAAGAGTAAAAAATTGGCTGCATAACATTATGGAAACTCACTGAGATTCGCAATTCCTTTAAATTCGAGGAGCTACTAAGAATATAAATAATAGCCCTCATCTCATCCAATTCATAGAATTCAACGTCATACAGTTCAAGAACCTTCAGCCGGTCACACGCCATTTGGACTGCAGGCAAAAACTATGAAGCAATGCACCAAGAGAAGCACAAAGATGGCATGTTAGACTACTTGATGGAAAAGTATGGTTACCTGCAGGTTATCAATTCTTGTATACTGAAAGTTGAAGGACAACTCAGAAATCAATCAAAGCACCAAAAGAAGATGGAAATAAAATTATACCTTAATTAAGCGACCAGACAAAACGAGTCTTTCAAAATGAGGTTGACAACAAGAAGGCCCAAACAAACCATAGGCAGCTATTTGCATCTCTTCATCAAGCAAGAGCTTTAAGTTCATCCTAAATGAGCCGTCTGTAAGATGTGGACTATTTTCCAGATAAACATAAAATTCACCTTCCAGGTATAAGGACTTCAGTTTCGGGGCACAGATTTTCAGACGACCGAACTCCATAACGATCCAAGATAGTGCCAACCTCTCAAGATTTGGGCAGCTACGAATCAAATGTTCAAGTTCATTATCATCAGCCCAGAATCTCATGAGCGCAAGGCTAACAAGGTTGGGAAATCCGTTTGTTCTAGGTGGTAATACCACATCGCAATCAGTGAGATACAAGTGTTTCAGTTTCTGGCAGGAGAATAAGCCAGAAGGAAACACATACATACCATGTGGGCCAAATTCCTTGCTTTCCAAAATGAGATCCATGATATCATTTCTACTAAGGAAAAGTATCCAGTCATCCAGGCAATCTTTATCTGGAATGGACTTGGTGGATATCATGAACTTACTGATTTGGCCACGGTGAGACAACAGAACATGATAGACGAATTTAACAAATTTATCCTCATCCTTAAAAACAGTCGCCCCAGAGGAATCATCAAACACAAGCTTAGAAAGATCAACCCATTTATCTCTCCATTTCTTGGACAAGACGCTTGTCCTCACAACATCCGTAACTGGTAGACGTCCCAGGATATTGTCTAATATTTCCCAAGGTAATGCACTAAATCTATCTACCGTTGCAAGCTGATCCATGACAAGTTCGACCTGCTCTCAATCCTTTTTAGACTCTAGGAATGGTCGAATCACTTGACTCTCTCTCCAGTGGAACTTCATTCTGGAAAATTCAGATCATGTCAGAGTAAATAATAATAGATACTCCCCTAATCCAAAACAATATCTTCTTTTTTGGACAAATTGTGAAGTTTAACACTATATTTTCTCATTTTTTTAGTTTCGGTTGATTGGCTACCATTTTCAAATTTTGTTTCAAAAAACACCTAATCCAGACACTAATTACCAACTCTTTGCGAATATTTGCTAGAATGCATCCCAATCATTTTTGTACATACAAAATGGCGTTCAAATAACATAGAGACGTTCCCATACTTGCTGATGTGGTAAGCAATTTAATCTAATTATTTCAGCAATCTCGAAAGCCGTATCCAAACAAGTTAATACATGCTTTTAAGTTTTCTGAGAAAGATCATTCAAAGCAATTCAAAATTGGGAAGAAGTTAAAAAGACATAAACACATACTGTTCATCACAAATCAGCTCTAGAAAGTGTGAACGACCTCCTAACGCTGAGCACCTTTAATTCATCACATACGTTTTTTACATTCGGATTTTCAACGAAACGCGTCATGCATTCAACAAAATTTCATCGCAGCATAACATTGGAATCAATCGTTTTCAGGAAGAATAACAGAGTCTATGATTAGGGTTTTGTAGGGTTTTTCGAGAGAGTGTGTGTGTGTGTGATCGGGGGCCGGAGATATTACCTGCGAAGCCGGAGCGGAATTCTGGAAAAGGTAGGTAAAACTGTGAATGTGCGGGGTGGAATTTAGATAGGTATTATTAGTATTTTGTCTTCATTTTTGGAATTTAAATGATTTCCATCTTGTTATTTGGTGCCATAATTTGAGCCCGATCCCCAACTATGAACAAGATAGCAGCTAACTTTCGGAATTTTATCTAAGAGACTTAGGGGCGTATGTTTAGCTTTTTTTGTACTCGAATTTTGTAATTATGGCAAAAAAATATTTTTTTTTTGTACTTTTATTATTTTGGGTATTCATTTTGAATACAAAATCCAAATAATGACGAAAAAAGAGAAAACACATTGTTTTCACCTTTTTCTGTTTTTTCCGACATAATCGAATCCATGTCAGAGAGAAAGTCACCCACGTCACTTTTTACCCTTTTCATTTGTTCCCTGTTTCTCCATCGTTACATAGGAAAGGCAGACCCTTTCTCTCTCTTCAATTTCTCTCTAATTTTCAGATCAATTGCTTGGATCTGAAAACTCCGTCTCACCCCATCCCTTCAAGCTGCCCGTCGAGGTCTCGCCGGAGATGGAGGAAATGAAATTGTTGATGGCGGTGATCAGCAACAAATCCACTTTTTTGCTTGTTGATCGGGCAAGTCGCCCTTGCCGCAGAACATAAATTCCTTACTTCTCACTCGCGAAGCTAGTCAAAACAGGGGAACAATGGCATGCCTGCCTCAACTTCTTCCTTTTCTGATTGTCAGCTTGTACTCGTTCATCAACTAGACGTTGAGGTCTCGCCGGAATCATTCAAGGAAGGCTGGTTTTGCAAATGATTACAGAAGTTAGGCATTTTCGTGTAAGTGGTTTTGATGCATTCAAGGGAGGCTGGGTCATAGCGAAGGAGGTGGGTAATGATAGATTTGCTTGAGCAAATATGGTTGGTTCCATTGGACGTTGCTTTTTTTAAGGGAGTTGAAATCATCCTCTGTGATTTGGGAATCCTGTCGGGAAAAAATCATCCTCCAGCAAGCAAGAATGGTGGTAAGGGTAATACTGGAAAAAATGGTGGTAACAGTAATGAAAACGGAAATGAAAATAGTAAAAATACAAAAACAACTGAAAAAAGTAGACACAAAAAAAGTGGTGAAAATTATAAAAATACACAACCATAATTTGTGATTGGATCCGAAAATATTGAAAACGAAAACACAATACAAATACACAAAACGAAAAAGTGTAAACGTACAGGCCCAAATAACCCAGCTAATTAAAGATCGCTATTCAGTCAAAAAGGTTTTTTTGTCACGGTAACAAATTTTTATTAGCTATTTCCGTAAGTGATACTTTTTAAAGTATAGAGGTGTCAACAATTCTTTCATGGCAACAATTTAAGATTTTTGTTCAATTAATACTTTAGTCATAGTTATAGTTACCGTGTGCCGAAGTATGTATGAGTTCTTTTCGTGAAATGGTAAGTATATGTACGATATCGATACCATCTCAGATTTTTCATTAATTGTATACATATATAATGGTCATTGCATAGTTATCAATACCGTACCGGTACTGGTCGTACATGCCTGTATGTACCGTTTTTGCCTTTTACTGGTGCGGTATCCCTTACATTTTGTACCGGGCAAAATACCGCTCTGTACCGGCCGGTACAGGTGATACCGGCCGAAAACTGCGTACCGGCCGAGATATTGTGTTTTGTACCGGGTCCTTTAAAAAATGTAAAAATAACAAATTTTATTAGAAATTTTGTAAATTGACCATATATAGACTAAATAGAAAAACACTCTAAGTTCTATTATACTAATCAAAGCCTATGTAGCCTCCTGCTCATAAAATTCATTACAATTTGCAAAATCGTTCCTGATAAGTTTTTAATATTCACTTATCTTTGATTACTTCATACCTGTAAACTTTGATCATATTCTTTCATCTATATGATGTTCTACTTTACACACACCCGCTCGCGCGCACACATGCACACACATAAAAACAACTTATTCTTGAACCCAAAGACATTATTATTTAACAAACTAACTTATTTGAAAATTATGGTGAATCAAGCTCTATAAGATAAAGAGTTTACTTTAGAGAAACTGTAAGTAAAAAAATATATGTATATATTGTTAGTTCGTCAGTGAATAAACAATACAAATAGATATTATTGATGAAAATCATGAGACGGTACCGAAGCGTTACCGGTACCGGTACGTACCGTTTCTTGAAGAAAACGGTACGCACTCCGGTACGGTATTCATAACTATGGGTCATTGATCAGTGAGACTAAAAGAAAGATATATAACAATCAAATTGTCTGGCATTCATAGTCGAGTAAAACTGTTTGTTCTCGAATAAGCTATTTTGTTCTTATACAATGGCATCAAGAACAAACTGCTTATTCGACTAAGGGTGTGTTTGATAATATAGTTAAGCACTTAAAACTTAAAATTTTTAATAATTTTTAATTAAGTGCGTTTGATAAAACTAAACTTTGTATCACTTAAAAAATTAATTCTTACCAAAAATAGACTAAAATTTTAAGTTAGGGTGGACTTACTTAACGCTGATCATTTAATTCTAAGTGAAATAGTTAAAAGTTATTTAACATATTTTTACATAAAAAAAATAATTATCACCACGATGCCGCCTCAATTAATTTGCTGGCAATATTGCCTTCACCGCAATACAACCATTAGTCACTATCACCACCACCATAAGGACACTGCCACCTCCACCATATCGTCGTTGTTGTCACCACGTTCATTTCCACACTACAACCAATATCATGGCCGCCATGTCGCTACCTATCGCTATTATCACAATTACAAATACCACGTCTTCACGCACCATTACTGCCACCATTGACGCTTTTTTGCCGCCGTCGCCGCCACCACCACCACGATTTTAGTCCCCCGAAAAAAGTTATAAAGTACATAAACAAATGCATAATTTTAGTAAAATGGATAAATTTATAAATAAACAATTTTCAAACATCTGCTTTTGGTTTACCAAACATGTTAACTTATTTTTCAATAAAAATTCAGTCGCTTAAAGTTTTCAATTTTACGAATTCAGTGCTTAACTTTTTAAGCACTTAAATTTCAGTTTTATCAAACAGCCCCTAAGTTACCCATTTTTAATTATCTCATTAGCAAGTATTTATGAAAGAAGAAGTTGTTATGAAAGGATAAGCTGTTTGTCCAAGAATAAGGCCATGTTTGACACTCATTTTTTTTTCCCAGTTTTGAAAATTGAAAAAAAAAAAGCGCGTTTGGTAACCATTTTTTTTCCTTCTCCAATTTAAAAAATCAGTTTTTAAACTGAAAAGTAAAAAAAAAAAAAACTTCAAAAACTGGTTTTTTTTTTTGAGACCACCACCACCACCCTCCCACCGCCGGCAGCCACCTCTGGCGACCACTAGTGGCCGGCAGCCACCTCCGGCAACTGACGGCGACCACCGCCGGCCAACACCACCGTCGACCATCGCTATGCCCCAGCACCGCCACCGCAAACCACCACAAAAAAAAACTCAAAAGAAAATTGGGTTATCAAACACCCACTTGTTTTTGTAAAAAAAAAAAATATTAAGCTGCTCTTTAATTTTTTCAATTTAAAAACTGAAAACTAATTTTTTTTTTGTCAAACTAAGCCTAAGTTATTGGTGTGCGTACCGTGTATAAAGTAGTATATCATATCATAAAAGAATACGATGAAAGGTTAAGAGAAAAATTAAAAGTAAACTGAAAGTTATGATAAAAGTCGAAGAGTCTCGATACTTACATGTTTACAAAATTTTGTAAATTATGATGAAAATTGTGACGAAGAGAATTTTGAAACTTGGGAAAAGACAACAGAGACTTTGAACAATATAATGGAACCTAGGGTTTTACCCATTTAGTCTTTATATGGTAATTTACTAAATTGTTCAGCAAACTTTGTAAACTTTACATTTTTAAGTAAGTGGTACCATAATTATGAATACCGTACCGGAGTGCGTACCGTTTTCTTCAAGAAACGGTACGTACCGGTACCGGTACCGCCTCGGTACCGTCCCATGATTTTCATCAATAATATCTATTTGTATTATTTATTCACTGACGAACTAACAATATATACATATATTTTTTTACTTACAGTTCCTCTAAAATAAACTCTTTATCTTATAGAGCTTGATTCACCATAATTTTCAAATAAGTTAGTTTGTTAAATAATAATGTCTTTGGGTTCAAGAATAAGTTGTTTTTATGTGTGTGCATGTGTGCGCGCGAGCGGGTGTGTGTAAAGTAGAACATCATATAGATGAAAGAATATGATCAAAGTTTACAGGTATGAAGTAATCAAAGATAAGTGAATATTGAAAACTTATCAGGAACGATTTTGCAAATTGTAATGAATTTTATGAGCAGGAAGCTACATAGGCTTTGATTAGTATAATAGAACTTAGAGTGTTTTTCTATTTAGTCTATATATGGTCAATTTACAAAATTTCTAATAAAATTTGTTATTTTTACATTTTTTAAAGGACCCGGTACAAAACACAATATCTCGGCCGGTACGCAGTTTTCGGCCGGTATCACCTGTACCGGCCGGTACAACCGGTACTGAGCGGTATTTTGACCGGTACAAAATTTATGGGATACCGTACCAGTAAAAGGCAAAAACGGTACGTACCGGCCGGTACGGCCGGTACCGGTACGGTATTGATAACTATGAGTGGTACACAACACATTATTTCGACCGGTACATAGGTCTTGACCATGTACTGACCAATACAGATCGGTATTTTGACTGTTACTAAAGTAAAAGATTACTGTACCGATTGAAGATAAAAATAGTACATCACGATCGATTTTTAATACTGATACGATATTAATAACTATGGGCAATGATACACACCCACCGGTGGGAAAAAAAAAATTTCCCACCCAATCGCATGACAATCAACCGATTGTATAAAAAAAAAATAATGGAATTATGGACGGCCGCGATTGGAAAAGGGAAAAAAGGCCAAAAAAATTGGACGGCAGCGATTGGCTTGGGCCAATCGGCTGACTGTCCAGCGATTGGGCCCAAGGCCAATCGCCTGACTGTCAAGCGATTGGCCTTGGGCCCAATCGCTGGACAGTCAGCCGATTGGCCCAAGCCAATCGTGACCGTCCATTACTTTGGCCTTTTGGCCTTTTTGGCCTGCTGCCCCGTTTTTTTTTTGTTTTTTTTGCTGCCCCTCCCTTTTTTTTTTTTTTTGCCTGCCCCTCCTCTTTTTTTTTTTTTTTTGGTGCCTGCCCCTCCTTTTTTTTTTTTTGGCCTGCCCCTCCCCCTGTCCAGTTTGCCTCCATTTTTTTTTTTTTTTCCTGCCTCCCCCGTGGCCCCCACCTCTCTTCCCCCCCCCCCCCACGTGTCCCCACCCCCTCCCTTGCCCCCCCCCTTCGGGTCAGTCACCCGAATTCCCCTTGGCCCCCGCCCCTCTTCCCCTCCCCACTTGTTTATTTCCCCCCCCCCCTAGGCCCCACCCCCCTCCCCACTTGTTTATTCCCCCCCCCTAGGCCCCCACCCCCCTCCCCACTTGTCCAAATATTTTCCCAGACCCCCACCCCATTCCCCACTTGTCCAATTCTTTCCCTAACCCCCACCCCCCCTTTCGACAAATGTCACACCATTAGTTGGCCCCCCCCTCCCACGGCTCACTTTTCTGTCTATAAAAACCCTCTTCTCCCGACTTATTTCTTACACTCTCATCAGTCTCCCTATCTCACCTAAATAATCTCCACAACAATACGAGCGAAAAAATTTTTACGCTAGAAGAAGATCGGTGGATTTCTTCGTCATTTTTTTCAAGTCAAAACAAGTAAGTATTTTGAATTTTCTTATAATTCAATGTTAATTTAAATTGTTGTTACGCTTAAATTGTTCTTACCATAGCCTAAATATCGTGTTTAGGGCGTCAAAATTGCGTTTTTACAAATCGGGGTATTACATTCGAAAGATTCGAAAATAGCGATTTTTTAGGCCGTCAAATTTATGATTTTTCACGAATTTATAAAAAATAGCTAGAGCTAGATTTTGCCAAAGTGCAAAAAAGAGACCCTAGTTATTTTTAAAATATCTGTATCAGGTAAAAATTTAAGATTTTTTCAAATACTGGAAAGGGGTTAACTGATACGCGAAACCTTGTAACTTCGCAGTGTAATTTAAAATATCAAGCTAGCGCGATTTCGCGCGAAACTTTTTTGAGAACCCTAGGATGTTGGAAAGTTCCATTCCCCATGAATTCGGGCCATTCCGAAGCCGGTAGCAATTTTTTGCCGAACGGGCTTTTAAGCGCTCGATCCGGACACCGGTTCGGGATTTTTTGACGCAAAATCCCTAAAATGCTTTTTAGATCAAGGATGGACTCAGAAACCTTAGAATAGCGTCTTAAAGCACTTTTGAGATTTTTCCCGATGCCAGGGGGCATTTTCGTAATTTGCCGCCCGATAGGGGTATTTTCGTAATTTCACGCTGTCAACTTTTTTGAATGACTGCTCAGTCCGTAAATGTAAGCAAACCCTAGCCAAGGCGGGAAGTTCCATGTCTAACGAATTCGGGCCATTCCGAAGCCGGTAGCAATTTTTTGCTACCGGCTCTTTTAAGCGCTCGATCCGGACACCGGTTCGGGATTTTTTGACGCAAAATCCCTAAAATGCTTTTTAGATCAAGGATGGACTCAGAAACCTTAGAATAGCGTCTTAAAGCACTTTTGAGATTTTTCCCGATGCCAGGGGGCATTTTCGTAATTCGCCGCCCGATAGGGGTATTTTCGTAATTTCACGCTGTCAACTTTTTTGAATGACTGCTCAGTCCGTAAATGTAAGCAAACCCTAGCCAAGGCGGGAAGTTCCATGTCTAACGAATTCGGGCCATTCCGAAGCCGGTAGCAATTTTTTGCCTATGAAACTTTTAAGCGCTCGATCCGGACACCGGTTCGGGATTTTTTGACGCAAAATCCCTAAAATGCTTTTTAGATCAAGGATGGACTCAGCAACCTTAGAATAGCGTCTTAAAGCACTTTTGAGAGTTGTACTCAATGCCAGGGGCATTTTCGTAATTCGCCGCCCGACAGGGGTATTTTCGTAATTTTTCCCCTTTCAACTTTTTCGAATGACTGCTCAGTCCGTAAATGTAACCCTGGGCCATTTCGGTAATTTGCCGCTCATCGGGGGCTATTTTCCTTATTTTACATTATACAAATTTTCCGAATGACTTTTAGTTCAGGAAAGGGTGTGAGACACCCGAAAAGTTATTTTAAAGTTGTGATGAGATGTGTGTTTAAAAGTCGTTTGAAAAAACTATTCAGTTTTTCTGATGCCAGGGGGCATTTTGGTAATTCGCATCCCGAGATGGGTATTTTCGTTATTTTGCCCCTTTCAGTTTTTCAAATGACTGCTTAGTCCATAAATGTAAGCAAAGCACCTGAAAGGTTGTTTTGAAGCTGATTTGGGGCGTCAGGGTGATAACGATGACCCCGGGGGCATTTCGGTAATTTGCCTCTCATCGGGGGCTATTTTGGTAATTTTACATTATACAAATCTGTAACTGAATTACGTTGAAATAATTTTTATTCTTCTTTTACTTAATTATTTGACTTGTTGAGAATGATATAATTTTTATTTTATAGATTTCAGTATAAATATGGATCCAACTGGAGGAAGCAATTTTTGTGAAGGTTCTGATCCACCTTACCCGGGTCAAATTTTTCAAACACTGGACGAAGTCCAAGCATACTACAGAGCATATTCGAAAACGATGGGTTTTGGTATTCGAACTAAGACGAGTAGAAAACGGGTGAGTACAGATCAAATCTGTGCAAGACTATTTGAGTGTCATAGAGGGGCACCGCATGTACCCCCGGTCGTTCCGATCAGTGACGAAGGGACAACAAGACAAAGAAACCGCGACACATTTCCGGGTACCGGCTGCAAGGCCCATGTGTATGCAGTACACCGGAAAAATGAAAACCATTGGGTTGTGACGACAGTGGATTTGAACCATAATCATCAGTTGATGACCCCTAGTAAGATTGGTCAAATTCATCAACACCGAGAAATTAGCGCGGCACACAAACAACTGATTTTTACAATGGCCGGGGCTAAAATTCCACCTTCTAAGATGATGGGGGTTTTCTCAAGCCAGGCTGGGGGGATTGACAAGTTGAGTTTCAACGACGTAGACCTTCGAAATGAACTTCGTGCTCAGAAGAGAGAGTCTTTCGGTAGGAATGATGCTCAAGCTACCATTGATCTCTTCAGGTGCCTTCAGAGTGAGAATTCTGGATTTTTCTACAGTATCCAACTCGATGATGAGAACCGCATTAGTACTATATTTTGGGCGGACCCCCGTTCTATAGCTGCTTACCTAAATTTTGGGGATGTTGTGACGTTTGACACCACATACCGCACCAATAAGTACTCTATGCCTTTTGCTCCGTTCACGGGGGTGAACCACCACTATCAGTCAATCTCGTTTGGCTTTGCCCTGCTTAGGGATGAGACGGAGGAGTCATTTACGTGGTTATTTGAAACGTGGCTTCAAGCAATGTATCGTATTCCTCCACAGACCATCATCACCGACCAAGATCTGGCAATGAA
Organism: Escallonia rubra; assembly: GCA_033065855.1. Lineage (NCBI taxonomy): Eukaryota > Viridiplantae > Streptophyta > Magnoliopsida > Escalloniales > Escalloniaceae > Escallonia > Escallonia rubra. Next base: position 66,639 of record JAVXUO010002703.1, read on the forward strand.
AAATGCAATCGCTAAGGTCCTTCCAGATACTCACCATGGCCTGTGCACGTGGCACATAAGCAACAAATATCCCGAACGGCTTCACCATGTATATGCAGACCATCCGGAATTCAAGACTGACTTTAATACATGTGTGAAGAAATCATTGACGGTAGACGTGTTCGAGGAGAGGTGGGCCACGTTAATGGATGACTACAATTTGCACAATCATGCCTGGTTACAATCGTTGTATGCGATCAAGACACAGTGGGTCGGTGCCTACACCAAGAAGTTTTTTGCAGCCGGAATGACTACGACCTCGAGAAGCGAAGCTATGAATTCATTCTTTGATGGGTACGTAAGCCAGTCTTCAAGTATAGTGGAGTTCGTACTGGAGATGCAGAAAGCCGTTGATAGGCAATTGTACCGTGAGAGAGAAGCCGACGCGGCTACGGCTTACAAGGAAAGAGCCATACTACTCTTTTCACCTTTGGAGGCTCATGCGGCTCAAGTCTATACCAAGGAAATGTTTAGACAGTTTCAAGAAGAACTACTAAAGTCGAATCAATATGGCATGACAAAGTTGCACGAGTATTCCACCAGAGAGCTCAAGGTTTATGCTTTGACGAACGTAACGAATTTTCCCAATCCGTGCTCTTCGTCGACTCCGAGGAACAGAAGACATTTTACCGTGGCTAAATGTATGGACACCGGGTTGGTAAATTGCAACTGTCAATTGTTTGAGCATAAAGGTATACTTTGTCGACACGCGTTGAGGGTTTTGATCTCGAAGAATGCTAGTGAAATCCCTCAACAATATATCTTGGAACGGTGGACGAAGGAAGCCAATAGAGTCCACGGTCACATTCCTTACGTGCCCAATGTTTCAGTTGATTTCGAGCAATCTGAGCCGCTGCGATATAATCACCTTTGTAACATCATGCACAGTTTATCATTGGATGCAGCGTCAACGTTTGATGGGTACAAGTATCAAGTTGAAGCAGCCGCACGGGATACGGCTAAGCATGCACAGTTTAGGATGGCTGATCCACAAAGACGGGACACTCCGACTACTCGGACGACTCGAGCCGGTAGATTCAATCGAGGCAAACAGCCAGTCATTGACGGCACTAGCATGCAAGGTGAGGAGGACGACATTTTTGATCCAATTATTTCTCAAACAAAAGGGCGAAAACGAGAAATACGCATGAAGAATCCGATTGAAAAAGAAACGGGTCAAAAAAAATTGCGAAAGTGTGCGTTGTGTAATAAGATGACTGATCATGACAAGAGAAACCATTATAAAGCGTTAGGTCTTGCACCTGGCAGTATGGTCGAGGAGGACGATGATGATGAAGAGTGTTAGGGTTAATGTTTCAGTTGTATAACGAATAACGTTTGTAATGTTTAAATTTGTGATTTGGTTTGTTGAATCTTTAATTTGTGATTTGGTTTGTTCTTCCGAAAAATCTCGTAATTTTTTTTGTCATTTCTTTTTTGCTCATTGCACCTCAGGCACGCTAGTTAGCCCATTCGTAAGAATTTCGGCGAAAAACGAGACACATTATTTTTTGGGTTTTCCTAGGAAGGGCCTATTCGGGCACACTTTAGGGCCCAATTCATAGCTTCCGAAAAATTGAGTAATTTTTTTTGTCATTTCTTTTTTGCTCATTGCACCTCAGGCACGCTAGTTAGCCCATTCGTAAGAATTTCGGCGAAAAACGAGACACATTATTTTTTGGGTTTTCCTAGGAAGGGCCTATTCGGTTTTCCTAGGAAGGGCCTATTCGGGCACACTTTAGGGCCCAATTCATAGCTTCCGAAAAATTGAGTAATTTTTTTTGTCATTTCTTTTTTGCTCATTGCACCTCAGGCACGCTAGTTAGCCCATTCGTAACAATTTCGGCGAAAAACGGGACACATTATTTTTTGGGTTTTCCTAGGAAGGGCCTATTCGGGCACACTTTAGGGCCCAATTCATAGCTTCCGAAAAATTGAGTAATTTTTTTTTGTCATTTCTTTTTTGCTCATTGCACCTCAGGCACGCTAGTTAGCCCATTCGTAAGAATTTCGGCGAAAAACGAGACACATTATTTTTTGGGTTTTCCTAGGAAGGGCCTATTCGGGCACACTTTAGGGCCCAATTCATAGCTTCCGAAAAATTGAGTAATTTTTTTTGTCATTTCTATTTTGCTCATTGCCCCTTAGGCACGCTAATAGGCCATATATATGAATTTAAGCGAAAATCGAGACAAATAATTTTTCAGAAAATCCTATAATGTATTAATATGGGTGCACACTGTATCGCCAAATTCGTAGCAACAATAAAAAAATTATGAACATTTTTTTCAGGGGTTCTTTGCTCATTGCACCATAGTCACGCTAAGTAGGATAATGGTAATGAAGCCATCTAGCTTCATTTTTTTTCAGCTCCCAGGCTATCCTATACCTAAACGTCAAGGCAGCCTTCCTTGTCCACGACGTATATCTGAGCACCTCCGAGCGAGCAATGTAGTCCATGTACTTGAGGACGTAAATCCCGCAATCATGACTGTTATATTGCTTTGGTCGGTCCTGTATCGTCTCGACCGTCCAAGGATCTACCGTCGAATTCCTGGTGATGGATTCCCCCGAATAATCTCGGCACGCTAGCGAGAAGATAGTAGTCTGCATCCAACAATTAAAAAAGGTCATCAATATATGTTACGATAAGAATATACTATGAGCCAAGGTCAACCGATAAAAACTAACCACTGCAGTGATGTACTCGCTGTATGTCTGTGCCAGCGACCGAAAGGGAGAGTCCTCCCGTAGGCTATCGTATATGTTGACCACTCTGTTCGCTGGATAGAGAACTAATAGGAACCAGTGGTGTTCGTGATGGCAAGGCATCATGACAAGGTTCGCATGAGCAGCGTGACATTGATTCTCTGCGGTCAACAGGGCTAACAAGTTTCTAGCTGGTTTCCACTTACCCATGCCTGCCCCTCGCCTCCTCGATTCTGTGAACTCCCTCATGCTGGTCACCATTAATGGGACAAGATAAGTGGGATACATGTTAAGCTTCAAATCTTCGCGATGGTTATAACGTAGCTCTCTAATCCGGAGCAGATCTATATAAGCGTTCATGACAAAATTTGAAATATCTGTCTCCGGTGCCAACATTCTCACATCCGTGTGACCTAGCAATGTTCCAAGAGGAAAGTCTGTTGAATCGTTGACAGGCTCAGGCCCGAAGTAGTGCTGGTCGATCCAACCCCGCTTCCATCGCCCCAATGGCTTTGTCGCTTGTCCTTTATCCGACCGGTTTCTTGGGCGCGAGGCCTGGATTCCTACTTGGGTCACCTGACTCTGGCGCTGAGAGTCGTACGTGTCAGGAGGCAAGCGACTAGACGGCTCCCAGAATTCACTCTGGGGCACAAAGTCGTACGTGTCAGGAGGCAAGCCACTAGACGGCTCCCACACCTGACTCTGGGGCTGAAACCCGTACGCGTCAGGAGGCAAGCCACTAGACGGCTCCCACACCTCACTCTCGGGCTGTACGCGTACAGGCGCCACTAGACGGCTCACACTCTCGGGCTGTGGGATGTACGCGTCAGGAGGCAAGCCACTAGACGGCTCCCACACCTGACTCTGGGGCTGGGGCTGAGAGCCGAACGGGTCAGGAGGCAAGCGAGGGGACGGATCCCCTTGGTAACCCCGGTACGCAACACCAAAGTTGTGAAGATCAGTCTTGTACGACTCAACGGAGCTCTTGAAACTGTCAGGCGCATGCGCGACATACCAGTCAAACCGCTCGAGCTGCTTGAACATCTCAGTGCCCTTGTCAACCTACAAACATGCATAGAAAAATCACCGTCATCATTTCAGGCATGGTCGAGAAGGTGCGCAAATAAATATTGAAACGACACTCAAGCTGACTTACAATGCTCAATGCCCAGAACTGGTCATAGACCTCACGTGGCGCGTACGATGACGTCCTCACTTCGGAAGGGCGATTCACCCTCGTGCGCGTCACCCTGAGAAACCACTGTAAGTATTCCTCAGTACTGGTGCCGTCGTCCTTGAGCGATACAAGGCTATCATACGTTTCCTGCCAGGTATTCCACTGATCCACCTCGTCACCCAACAAATCAAGGCATTAGCCACCTCGAAGTTCGGCCCTCGACCACCCCTGTATGGCCGCATGTCTACAGCGGGTTTTGGTATCCCTTGTGGACAGCCAGCTTGCTTCATAGCTCGATCGGGCATCTGAAACTCACATACTTCGAAATGAATAAGTGGCACCCGAACCAAACCTGCCAGCACGTACGACACCGGAAGTTGCCAACACAACTCATCCAACCGATGCATCACCTTCCCATATGGCTGCCACGTCACCTGGGATGCATCCATCATATCTAGTTCCCCCCGATAGAACATTAGATTGTGGTGAGGGTCTACCCGTCTCCGCCGTCTGGCCCGAGGCCCCCAGGCCCACACCCTAGGCCACGTCTCATCGGAATCAGCTACGGGCTGTGGACGACCCGTGGGTAGCCTCTCGTAAGACCAAACCTGTGAATGCAAACATTATATGGACTGGGTAAGGAATCACGAATATCTTGACACGTCAACGAAGAATATTAATGCTCAAACCTGTAACAGAGTGATGCAGGCGGCAATGGACTTGGCACCCTTTCTCGTAGCTTTGTGCAATGCTCGATATAGGTGCGCAAGGACAGCTGAACCCCACGAATACGAGTATACCTCCTC